>CM019154.1:47632889-47656341 GCA_009733165.1 Naja naja
CATTAACATAGGACATAAACTGATACATTGGGAGGGACCTCAGCAGTCTTCTACAGATCAATAATAGATCAATAGGTACCACTTCAGCGGGAAGGTATAGTAACAGCGCTCCATGATGTCATGCTGGCCATATGACCATGGAAATATCTTCGGACAGCGCTGGCTCAATGGCCTTGAAGTGGAGATGCCCACTGCCCACTACAGTTGGCAACAAGTAGCGAAGTAAAATCTGCAGGGATTTTTTTAACATTGTGTTAACCTTCGACTTCCCATTAATTTCCTTTTGTTTGGGCCAAATCCTATATTCAATTAACAGACACCCAGGGGTGTTACATCCCTGGATCAATCTGTATAAAAGCCCCACAATCCAATTGTTTTGAAACGTCAACCAAGGAAGCCTCCTTAACTAAAAATACATTTCCCCCGCTATTTCTCCTTTGTGCAGGATATTGATGGACAAGCCCTTCTCCTGCTGACGCTCCCAACCGTCCAGGAGTGCATGGAATTGAAGCTTGGCCCAGCCATCAAATTGTGCCACCAGATTGAACGGGTGAAGCTGGCTTTTTATGCACAATATGCCAACTGACAACTACCCTCCGCAGAGTTTCCGGCTCTGCCTTCTTACTTTTAAGGCCTTGCATGCAATTCCCTTCTTCCTCAACGCTTGGTATTTGGAAACATGGAGCCCTCTGTGCATGCATAGAAGTGCCCACACAATGAACCAAATTAAGATCTTGAGCTGAAGCCGGAAATATTTTAAGGTGCTGGGCACCCTTCTATGATCAAGAAGTGATACAGGCACACAACCCACTCTGAAGAAAAGAGAAGTTTGAAATTCACCAAAGTTTAGGAGATTAAACTTGTGCCTGAGGTCATCAGTCATCCTAGCCCAAAAAAACCAAAATTGGCATTTTCACTCAACGTATGTGTCAGGATTCCAGCAGTTACCCCAATTAAATCATGAAGCTCAAGCCAGACTTCCAAAACTTCGAAAGGATTTATTGGGAGTTAACATGTCCGGCACTGCCTGGGTGTAGCTGACTCTGAGACACATAATTCATTGTCACCCTTGACCCTGGTTTCCCGCCACCCCCCGGGTGTATCATAATTCATATTCTCCAATGGGACATATCCATAGCCAAGAGTCATCAATCATGCTCTCCAGTTAGAATTTTGCGCGGCAGAAACTTCAGTCACCTAGTTGCTATCTTTGAAAACTATTTCTGGAATGCACTTTCAATTTCCAAGCTGCCGCTTTCCCCCCTCCCTTTCTGTTGGCAACTCTAAAAAGACCATAGAAAGTTGACAGTATGCAGAAATAATTGACTTCTTCAACCAAATCTTCATCAGGCATCCCTGAAATTTTGCAAGGTTTGGCCATTTTGACATTTCTTTAACAAACTGAAGAGGGGCCATGAGGAAGTAACAGAATAATAGATTTGGAAGGGACCTTGGAGATCTTCTAGTCCAACCTGTTCTAGCCTAGCCCATTTCAGACAAATGTTTGCTCAGTCTCTTTTTGAAAGCCTCCAGCCATGGAGCGCCCACAACTTTTGAAAGCAATCAGGCTGGAGTTTTAAGGATGCCTTAAAAATTAGTTTGAAGGGGAAATTAAGGACTCAAATACTGTTTGTGTTTCTAGGTTTTTGATAGGGATGTTAACTTTATACAGAGAGGGAAACAAGAAAGGAAGCACTGTCCTATTTGGGCTGGATAGAAGGTTGTGAACTTCAATTCCCAGAATTCTCCGCTACCTTGACTGGAGACTTAATGGGGTTTAAAACTTGGCATGGAATACTTGGAGTGATGCAGTAGCCTATTAAAACCTAATGCAAAGATGCACTATTATTTTCTGTGTCTAGAACTGTACTTTTACTCTGCTTGTGGATCTTTGTTTTAGGTATCTTTGAAAACCCCAGGCAGCATGGTGGTTGGCATGGTGAAGAATTGATTGGGCTTAAATTCTTTAAAAAAAATTGTAAGCATGAAGGGACGACGGCTGGTTTAGGACGGTTTTCTAAATTAAAAAAAAAAGCAAAAGAAAAGCAAGTTGTTCATTTTACCACATAACCACTTAAACATGCAGTGAAAAATGGATTTTTTAAAAAAATTCTTTGTAAATGATTCTATATCTGTAAATAGAGACACAAATCTGATATGATTTCTATAAATAAAGGGGAAGCTCTATATATTCAGAGTTATATTTTAATTTTTATGCAGACCGATTTTTTACTTGGAAGAGGCATAAGCTGAGTTCTTAATAAAGTCCTTCAAAGCATCTGTGTTCCTTATTCTCCTTTTTCTTTACCCATCGTCTTCTTCCCTTCATTGCACATACATATATATATATATGGCATTTATAGGCTTCGGGTATTTTCTCACGTCTTAATAGTTGTGCTATTATAGCGACGTTTCAGCAGAATCTCATTTGCCATCTTCAGGCTTGTGTATTGGGTTCTTTTTTTAATCGTGTGTCTCAGGCTTGGCAGCCGTTTTCTCTTTGAATTTGGTGCTGGCTTTGTGTTTTATTTGAATGGTTTTTTCTTCATCCTGATTCATTCAAATAAAACCATTCAAATAAAACACAAAGCCAGCACCAAATTCAAACAGAAAACGGCTGCCAAGCCTGAGACACACGATTAAAAAAAGAACCCAATACACAAGCCTGAAGATGGCAGATGAGATTCTGCCGAAACGTCGCTATAATAGCACAAGTATTATGACGTAGGAAAATATATATATGCGACGTTCTCTGGCCAAAACTCCATTCCGAAATTGGTATTCCTCTTAGAGGTAATCCTCAATATATGACCAGTTGCTTAGCAACCGAAGTTATGACGGTCCTGAAAAAAAGGGGACCAATGACTCGGATTCGAAGTTACGACAGTCGCCCTCAGCACCACACAGTCACATGACCTCGTTTCAGACTTTCGGCAAAGCAGTCACAATTATAGAACACTGGCCACGTTCTGCAGTCCCGTGACTCTGTTTTATGATGGTTTTGCCAAAACACAGCACTTGCTTTTGATCTTGGGCAAAAATGCATCCTAGGGAGCACTGAGTTCGCTTAACGACTGTCACATTTTCTTAATGATTACCATACACACAAAAACGGCTTAACAACCATTACAACTATGATCATAGAGCAGTGGTCACCAACTGGTGGGCCGGGGACCACTGGTGGTCCACAAGAAAATGTTGGTGGTCCACAGAGAAATGTCACTCCCAAAGCACCCCCCAAAGCAATTAATCCAAGCTGCGTGGCCCACATGGCCCGCGAGAACACAAGGCTTGTGTCACTTGCATTGTGAACAACATGAGGTAGTGAGCGGAGGGGAGAAAGGGCGGAGGGGGGAAACGTGCCCCACATGCCTGGCCTGGCCACCGGGCTGCTTCTTTCTACTTCTGCTTTTGGCTGCACTCAAGGAAAGCAGCAAAAGTCTTTCTTTCTCTCCCCCAAACTCCACCAGAAATTAGTCTTTGGAACCCTGCAAGGCATCCTGCTCCAAGAGGCTGTGCCGGCAAAGACTCATTTCTGGCAGAGCTTGGGAGAGACAAAGGAAGACTTGTGCTGCTTTCCTTGCATGAAGGCAAAAGTCTCTCTCCCTCTGAGAACAGAGCTGGAGACAGTATCCTGCGATCCCAAATAAAGAATGATCGATCGGTAGGAACATGGGGTGGGGAATTTTCCTGCAAACTTTTTGGGGGATTTTCCCAGGGTCTCTGGTCCGTGGGATTTAAAATTATGAGTTTGGTGGTCCCTGAGGTCCAAAATGTTGGTGAACCCGTCATAGAGGATTGTATTATGGAAATGTTTTCTTTAAAATCTTGCGAGATTATGCTTTTTTTGTTGTTGTTTCTTTATTCACACTGCAAAACTAGGGTGTTCATAGGCTGGATTTAAAAGAAAAACACAGCAGCTATTTCTGCAAAATCCTATGCCTGGGAAAGTCAATGGGAAAGCTAGATTCACTAAACAACTGTGTTACTAACTTAACAACTGCAGTGATTCTCTTAACCACAATACATGTCATCAAATGGGGCAAAATTCACAGGAATCTCACTTAGCAGCAGAAATTTTGGGGTCAATTGTCATAAATTGAGAACTACCTGCGTACATGGGTTCTGCTAAACCAGCTGTAAAGGCAGTGAAAGAACACAAATGTACAGTAACACTGCCTCCTATTTCCAACCGCAAATAATTGAAAAGTGCTGGAATTAATATGCCTGAGTGCAGGCTAATCGGAGGGAGGCAACAAGACAAAGGTGTACTTTAGAGAAATGGCTTTTTAGAACCATTAAATAAAATTCCACCGTAATAAACCGTCGTGCAGCAAGGTAATATTCAATAAACAGCGTGGTTTACAAGCAAACAGGGAGTTGGGAATGGCACAATGGTGCCATTTCAGCAGAACGGGAATTGTGACGAATTGCATGTCAGGCTAACAGCGGGCAGGAAAAATAAGTGGTCTTTTAAAAGGCTTTTATTTTCTTTGTGGTGGGGGAGTGGGGGGGAAATAGGATTTAAATATTTGGCTTCATTTGGGACCACCGTTGTTCAAATAAAGCGGGTGTATTTTGCAGTTTTCATCTGCCTCCCTCTTCAAAAGTAGAGTGTTTTTTTTCCCCCCAGCCCAAAAGAATAGGCGAAATTATTTTCTGAAAAAGGGAGCAACAATTTTCGGTTGCACTCAACTTATGATGGTTATTAAATATTAAATTTAGTAGCCGGAACAGTAAAAGGTTCAATGGGCCAAAACACACAGATGTCATTGATGAGTTAGAAAGGGCTGAGTCATGCATGAGGCAATCTGTGCTGTGATTGGTCGCCGTGAGCATAAAGGGGGCGTTTCCCTTTTTCCCCGCCTTTTTTCTTCTTTCTGTTCTGTTACACTCTTCGATTTACCTCATGATGTTTTTCTGTTCCTGACATATCTTGTCTGCTATAGATGTAGATGTTAAATATATTTATTTATATAAAACTACAAATTCCGGTCGGTGTCTCTGACTTCATTAGGACACTTGCCACACAATTCCGTGGAATTGGCGGGTTGCTTATTGACTGTTAGAAGTTACAACGGACCCCGATTTTATGAATGAGGTTCGAAGTTCTGATGCCTCCCCCCCCCATTGTGGTCACGTGACCATATCTTGATCACTCGGCAATGAGCCCTCATTTACGTCGGTTTGCAGTGTATAAAGTTAGTACCACCCCGCTTAGAAGAAATATTTTAGGAAATATTAAAAAGGCAGAATATTACCGTGTTTCCCCGAAAATAAGACCTACCCCGAAAGTAAGACCTAGCACTATTTTCTAAACCTGCCCTAATATAAGACCTACCCCGAAAATAAGACCTAGTGTAAATCTCCAGGTCCAGGAAGACTTTTCAGGGAGCAACTGCACCCACAAACACCCCCTACACACTCACACCCACTATTTGGCACCATAAATATATAAGACCTACCCAAAATAAGACCTAGTGTGTTTTTGGGAGCCAAAAAAAATATAAGACAGTGTCTTATTTTCGGGGAAACACGGTATAGTTTCTCCCTAAAGGAAAAAACATGTTCTTGGAAAGCAGCCCCCGCCTTTCTTAATAGCTCTAGCAGGACTGGGCCAGCCTATCTACAAGGCAAAAGACCTCCAGCTCCAGGGTGATGGGATTAAGACATGAACCCCTCAGGACATAATAGGATTAGCCCTCTACCCATCTAGCAGCAGGGCTCACTGCATTGCGAAATCACCTGGGGACATTACATCAGCCCAAGGTTCCACCAAACTTGATTCAGACACACATGACTCTCCATATGGCCCGAATCTGACTACAGCCAACAGATACATGCTCTTGCCACAGGAACAGGAAGCTCATGGTTGTTAAGTGAATCTGAATTCCCCATTGACTCTGCTTGTCAGAAGGTCGCAAAAGGAGATCATGTGACCTCCCGGGACACTGTGACCATCACAAATACGAATCAGTTGCCAAGCACCTGGATTTTGATCACATGACCATGGGGATGCTATAACAGTCATAGGTCACTTTTTCCAGTGCCGGTCACTAAGTGAACTTTGGTAAGTCGAGGACTACCTGTATTACGCCAGCTAGGTAAGCAAGGGATGGCATCCTTTGGACATAATGAGACCCCAAAATGATGTGCCCATCACATATTACAGTTACAACCATTAAGTTAGTGACTGTTTGAAGTTATTACGGTACTGAAACAAGTAATTTATGACCATTTTCACATGTATGTGAGATTCAAGGTTCTGACTTTAACATTCAAAGTCCTACGACATGGGTCCACAATATTTAAGGAGCGCTCCTGCCGATATCGACCCTGCCGGGCACATAGGCAGGACTCCTCGGGGTCCGTCGGCAAGTCAATGTCGGCTGGCGGTCCCCGGCGGCCCTATCCTGTAGCGTCCCGACTTATGGAATGAACTGCCTCTGGACCTCCGTCTGGCCCCTGACCTCCGCCTTCCGCCTGACTTAAAGACCTGGTTGTTTGACCAAATCGGGCTGTGATTACCTCACCTGGGCCATGGGATAATTTTAAGTATTTTAATTTGGTTTTATTGGGCTTAATTGTTTAATTCTTTTTTAAATAATTATTGTATTGTGTGTTTTAATTGTGAGCCACCCTGAGTCTTAGATGGGCGCATATAAGTCCAATAAATAATAATAATAATAATATGACCTTTGCAGCATCTCCATGGTCACGTGCTGAAAATACAAATGCTTTGCAACTGACTCATATTTATGATGGTCGCAGCATCCTGGGGTCATGTGATCCCCTTTTGTGACCTTCTGACAAGTAAAATCAATGGGGAAGCCAGATTCACTTAACAACTGTGTTTCTAACTTAACGATGGCAGTGATTCACTTAACCACAAGACAAAAATGTTGTAAAATGGGGGCACAACTCACTGAACAACTACTTTGCTAAATTTTGGGCTCAGTTGCGGTCATAATTTGAGCCCACTACTTGTTAATTGCTTATTTTCTTTTAAGGCAGTGTATTCCTTTCCCTTCTGTTATATGTGGAAATAATATACTATTGCAAGTTACACCTGAGCTAATGAAGAGCAGAAGGGACTCCATCTTTGTTCGAAATGTGACCTTCTGTAATGATTAGTGAAAACATGTACTGTTTTGTAACTTGTTATTTTCTGAAGTAAATGTCAGGTTTTTGGCTGGAACATGGGGGTTGTATATTTTGGCTTAAAGATTAATGTAAGAGATGCTAGGGTCATTCTGACCTGAATGGAACTGGTTAATGATCCATTGTGTTCAGAAGAACATAATAGGAAGAAGCCATGAGAACAAGGGTAGTGTCCAAAGAAAAGGAAACAGGTGGTACGCTATGGGTGTGGCATAGGGAATGACGTAGTTGGATAGATTGTGAACCCAGGAAAGGGGCAGACACTGTACATTTGAACTTGTATATAAACCCTAGCCTTCCTGGGGAAAATGTCTTCTGCTATGAGCAGAATTCCCTTTTGCAAAAGCTTAATAATAAAGCTCCTTCATATTGTTCACTGTCTCTGCTGTATTTTGTGATTATTCTCACACCTTCAGAGCTGTTGTACTACAACTCCCATCCTAGGGAACTGAAAACACATTAGTGGCCTTGTCGGTGAAGGAGGATGGGACAGAGGGTGAGTTAGTAATCAAGCTATAGATCACAAGGTTTGTTTTGATGGTTTTATGGCAGTTTTGGTATCAGCCCACCTTCTGAGTGGAATAGAGTTAAAAAGATTGAGAAAGTGTTGGCTGGGAGAAGAGATATTTTTTTAAATGTGAGATGTCAGAGCAATGATCTGGACTTAGTTAGCCATCTTTTCTCAGCTGCTAAAATCTGTGTCACAACTAATTAGGATAATAGCAGCTTCATTTTCCCAACTGCCGATGGCTTCCCGGAGAGGGCCGGAGAAAGAGATAAGATGAAGTTGTCAAACTTTATGAGGGGAAACACGGCAAAGGGATGTTGGAAAAAAACAGATTTTCTCAGAGCACACTTGGAACAAAAAACCTAATGATCCTCAGAAAGCCGCTTTAATTTAAAATGTTGATGCAATCAATCATTCACTTGGTTTCTCCCATACTTATATATAGGTAGTTCTCAACTTATAACCACAATTAAGCCCCAAATTTCTGTTGCTTAAGTGAATTTTGCCCCATTTTAGCACCTTCATTGCCACTGTTACTAAGTGAATAATCACAGTTCAGGTCTCTCCATATGTCATCCTTAATGAAGCATGCAATTCCTGCATCGGATGAAGAGAACACATCTTTCTCCTTCTGTCCTGGCCTTTTTACAGAGGCACGATTGAGAGCGTTTTAACAAACCGCATCCCTGTTTGGTTTGGTGGCAGCAGTGCCTCAGGTGGAAAGTCCCTACAGAGAGTGGTGAGGACAGTGGAGAAGATTATAGGAAGCCCGCTTCCTGTCATTCAGGATATTGCTTATAAGCGCTATGTGCTTAGAGCTCAAAGCATTGTTAGAGACCCCCCCCACACACACACACCTTTGTGGTCTGTTTTTGTTGCTCCACTCTGGGAGGAGGTTTTGTTCAGAGTTTTGCAGCATTAATTCAGCACCAGCAAAATAAACACAGATGGCTGATGCTTCATTTAACATCTTTATAAACGTAATAAGTAGATATTACAAACCAGTTGTAGATTTCTCCAACATGGACCAAACTCAGACAGAAACATGCTGCAAGTAACTTCAATAGCAACTCAGGAGCTCAGAAACAGACTCAGTTTCACTTTAGTTCAGCAGGTAAGCAAGCAAGCAAGTTAGTTTCATCTTCAATAGACAGACTTAGAGTTCAACATAGCTGCAGAGTTGCAGAGCTTAATATGGAGCCACACCTAGGCTACGTTTAGTTTCAGTTTCCAGCCTAGGCTACTACTTCATTTGCTGATTTAGTTACTATGCCTATTCGCTGGCTGACCTTGTTACCAAGCTCTATTCCAGTTCATTAATATATTCTGACACATTTCTAAATATTTCTAGCAGGACTTTCAGATTCTGTAACAGCTTTATTCCCTATGCCATCTGTTTGGTAAACTCGCAAGATTCGTTTCTCTCACCATGTACATGTAGACATCCAAACAAGACTGCGTTTCTTCTCTTTGTCATATAATACAGGTGGGTATATACACAATTATTTATTTATTTATTTTGTCATGTTTATGTAGTGTATATTGAAGGTGGTGACCCTTTGAAGAGCTGTATGCAACAAAATTTCATTTTAATGTATGCCGATTAGTGTAAAGTCAAAGTGACAATAAAGTTATGCTAACTTCTAAGTTGTTAAGTTAATAACAAATGAATCATGCTTCCCCATTGACTTTGCTCCTCAGAAGGTCATAAAAAGGGGGTCACATGGCCACAGGACACTGCAACCATCATAAATATGAGTCAGTTGCCCAGCATGTGAATTTTGATTTTTTTTTATTTTTTATTTATTTATATTTGAACTTGAACATGTGACCATGGCGATGCTGCAACGAAAAATGGTCATAAGTCACTTTTGTCAGTGCCGTTGTAACTTTGAGTGGTCACTAAATGAACTCTTGTAATTCGAGGACTACCTGTATTTGCTTAAGAAGAAACTGGGATCTATAATGGGCCGTGAAATGGACAGAATCAGAGGCTGCTACTAAAAAAAACCTTACTCCCTTCTCAGTTGAGTTTGCTGCTATTTGGAAACCAAAGCAGTTCCAGGTTTAATGGAAGAAGATTCCTGGAAGGAAAACATTGGAGTATTTTTCTGTTTATATATGCATTTGGAATTTGCTCTTCAGACTAAACAGGTCCGCCAGCCAACATTTTAACTGCCTGAAACTTTACACTGGTTCACAGCGTTATACACAAACAGAAGGGCTGGGTTTGCCGGACATGTTAAACTTCACTGAAGTGAGGTTGCTCATTTGGGGTTGTGGGAACTCAGCCAGCATCTTAGTATGCTGTGAGAACCAGGTCATCATCCTCATATCCATTATAGTAGGGTGCATAGGTTATGGCACATGAAGCCAAGAATTGTGAGGCTTATTTAGTTCTGTGGCGGCCCCCACTCTATGGAATCTTCTTCCGCTGGAGCTCCGGCTGGCTCCCGATCTCCCACCTTCCGCCAGCTAAAACCTGGCTGTTTTTACAATCTGGGCAGTGTTGACCCTTGGGGTTGTTTACGTAATTTTGGGGTTTTAATAATAATACTAATATTAATTCGGCTTTAATTTAATATATTTTTAAGTAACTTATTGTTGTATTCTATTTTAGTTAGTGAGCACTGAGTCCCTCGAGAGGGGCATATAAGTCGAATAAATAAATAAATAAATAAATAAATAAATAAATAAATAGTAAACTGTTTTAATTGAGGGAGGGAGGGAAGGAAGGAAGGAAGGAAATGAGAGGGACAGAAGAAGAGAAATAGTGGGAGGGAGGGAAAGAGGAAAGGAAGGAAGGAAGGAAGGAAGGAAGGAAGGAAGGAAGGAAGGAAGGAAGGAAGGAAGGAAATTAAAGGACGGAACAGAAATAGTGGGAGGGAGGGAAGGAAGGAAGAGAAGGAAAAAGAAGAAATGGAAGAGGAAGGAAGAGGGAGAAAGAAGAAAGAAGAAAAAGGAAGAAGGAAAGAAGGAAGGAAAAAGAAATGAGAGGGATAGAAGAAGAGAAATAGAAGGTGAGGAGAGGAAGGAGAAGGATGAAAGAAAAGAAGAAAGAAAGAAGAAGGAGGAGAAGGGAAGGAGGGAGGAAAGAGAAAGAAAGGAAGGAAGGAAGGAAGGGGGGAGGAAGGAAAGAAGAAAGAAAGAAAGAAAGAAAGAAAGAGGAAAGGAAGGAAGGAAGGAAGGAAGGAAGGAAGGAAGGAAGGAAGAAAAAGAATGTAACAATCAAAAAATGAATTTATTGTAACAGCAAAAGTGGTGGTGGGAGGTTTTATTCAAAGCGATTCAGAGCGCACTCTCTGAAACAGGGGTTGTGTTTTCATGGCTTGCTTGGAAGGGGACGTAAAAAAAAAAATTAAGTCTGCTTTTGTTTCTGGGTCTTATTTCTTAATTTCTTAGCTGTCACTTGCTTCTCAGCGGGGCGAGGACCTCACACAGTAAATTGTTGCCTTGAGAATAGTGATTTAATCTCTCCACATCCTGAACGTCGAGTGACTCTGGCATTGCTCAGACCCAGCTGTTCAACATCTGTTGCTGTACGGGGGAGCCGAGGAGAATGAGGCTCCAGAGCATAAACCTTCCCACCACTTTCGAACGCGCCTCAACACATCCCACAGAAGACCCCAAGTTTCTGCAACAATGGGATGCCCCTTGCTCTGGCAAAAACATTGGTACCGTGTTTCCCCGAAAATAAGACACTGTCTTATATTTTGTTTTGGCTCCCAAAAACACACTAGGTCTTATTTTCGGGGTAGGTCTTATATATTTATGGTGCCAAATAGTGGGTGTGAGTGTGTGGGGGTGTTTCGGGTGCACGGTTGCTCCCTGAAAAGTCTTCCTGGAACTGGAGATTTACACTAGGTCTTATTTTCGGGGTAGGTCTTATATATTTATGGTGCCAAATAGTGGGTGTGAGTGTGTAGGGGGTGTTTCGGGTGCACGGTTGCTCCCTGAAAAGTCTTCCTGGAACTGGAGATTTACACTAGGTCTTATTTTGGGTAGGTCTTATATATTTATGGTGCCAAATAGTGGGTGTGAGTGTGTAGGGGGTGTTTCGGGTGCACGGTTGCTCCCTGAAAAGTCTTCCTGGAACTGGAGATTTACACTAGGTCTTATTTTCGGGGTAGGTCTTATATTAGGGCAGGTTTAGAAAATAGTGCTAGGTCTTACTTTCGGGGTAGGTCTTATTTTCGGGGAAACACAGTAGTTGTTGGAGAACACTGGGTCTTCTCCAACATAGCGTTGTCCTTCATCTCAGCAATTTTGCACGCCAGTTTGTACTTCTCCCCCCTTAGGAAAAGTGTGGGGTGGTGGCTACAATCCTAGAATTGCTTTCAATCAAATTAGGGGAGTGAAAACTCCAAAATACAGCTCGTCCTCAACTTATAATCATTTGTTTAGTGACCGTTCGAAGTTACAAGGGCACTGAAAAAAGTGACTTATGACCGTTTTTCACACTTACGACCATTGCAGCCTCTCCATGGTCATATGATCAAACTGATGGGAGCTGATTCGTGTTTATGACAGTCGCAATGTCTCGGGGTCACATGATCTCCTTTTGCGACCTTCTGACAAGCAAAGTCAATGGGGAAGCCAGATTCACTTCGCAATCCTGTTACTAACTTAACAACTGTCATGGTTCATTTAACAACTGTGGCAAGATAGGTCGCAATATTGAGCAAAATTCACTTATCAACTGTCTCGCTTAGTGACAGAAATTTTGGACTCAATTGTGATTGTAAGTTGAAGATCACCTGCATGTAAAAACAACCCCTTTAAACCATTAAACTGCTTTAAACTCCACAATAAAAAACATTGATTTTTGTAATAGTGTTGTCAAAGTTTGGCATATCTTACCCAATTCCGTTATCTCAGCTAACTTTCACAGATTTAATTCCTAACTTAACTTCTCTAGACCTGATGCCATATTTAAGAAGTTCCCAAGGAGGCGTGTGTAAGTGGACTAACATTGCTATCGTCCCTGGCACATTTTAATTTTTTTATTGTGTTCATTCGAATATATAATTTTTGTCTCATGAATAAATAAAAATTTAAAAACATTAAAGGGGGAAGCTGAACTTAAAGGATCGCCACAGGATGTAAGCTGTTCTGAGTAAAGCTGCCTTTTGCAATTGACAGATGGGGATTTTGTCAATGCCGGTGTGGTTTGTTTGTTTGTTTGTTTGTTTGTTTGTTTGTTTATTTATTTATTTATTTATTTATTTGACTTGTATGCCGCCCCCTCTCCAAAAAGGACTCGGGGCGGCTCACAGATAAAAACGGAACAATAAATTAAGTTAACTAAAATAGAATTAAATTACAGCAAGCCAAATTAACTAAAAACCCATTAATAAATTCAAAATTAAAAACCCATTCCCCGAGGAGTCAGCACAGCCCAGCCTGTTCGAACAATCAGGTTTTTAGGTTGTGTCGGAAAGTGCGGAGGTCAGGGGCCAGGCGGAGTCCCAGAGGTAGTTGGTTCCATAGAGTGGGAGCTGCTACAGAGTAGGCCCTTCCCCGGGATACCGCCACACAACACTGGGTCGCAGACGGCACCCCGAGGAGTCCCTTCCTGTGCGCTCGTTCAGGGCGGTTGGTATTGGATGCCAGCAGTAGACGCTCCTGTAAATAACCCAGACCCATGTCTCGTAGGACTCTGAATGTCAATACCAGAACCTTGAATCTCATCTGGAGGGCAACCGGTAGCCAACGCAGGTCATGCAGGAGGGGTGTAACATGGGAGTATCGGGAGACTCCCATCACAACCCGCACAGCCGCATTCTGCACCAGCTGAAGCCTCCGGATGGTATGCAAGGGCAGTCCTACATAGAGAGCATTGCAGTAGTCGAGCCGAGAGGTGACAAGTGCCTGAGTGACCGTGCGCAGGGCATCTCGGTCCAGGTATGGGCGTAGCCTAGGACAAAACAGTTATCTTCTCCAATTCTTTCTCTTCTACTCTGCTGTTTCCAGGTACTTCCAAGAATTATTATCAAATTTATTTACCACCTGTTTCATGATTCAAAGGCAACTCTGAATAACCTCTGTGCAACTTTGTTCTTCTCTCAATCTAATTCCAGATAGGACCCTTGCTCTTTCCTGCACAAAGACCACCAGATTCCTATCCTGGCTTGTCTAATAGAAGGTCATTCTCACTTGAACCATAAAACAACTCATGACCCCAACAACTTCCCTTGTTTCATCCTGAAATGGAACTCCTGCTCCAGGTTTAATTTCATTCAACTCTTAGATTTCAGAAATGTTGCAACTCAGATCGTGTTGCCTTTTTCACTTCCTCAAGGAAGACCAGGAGAATTATATTTATGGCAGACTTGACAAGGGCGTCCCAATGAACCCGAACTGTTTCAAGAAGAAGGGATTCAAAACACACACCAATCCTGAGCCCCATTAATCTGAAAGACACACCGGTACGTGCTGTAAATTTTTCCCTGAGGGGAATATTTTAGAGCAGAGGAATGTAGGAGGAAAAGCTTGCCTTAAGAGCTAGAGAGATGTTAGGTGTGAAGCTCAAAACTGAAGGCATTCATTTTGGTGTTTAAAATCCATCTAACCAAATAATGCAGAACAACACGCTGTAGCCCCCTGTTGGAAGTTAAAATCCACCCCTCTCCTAGGAAAATGAAATATTTTAGTATATATCAAAAAGGCAGAATATTTCCCCTAAAAGAGAAGTAGAATTTCAGAGAGGCAGAAACTCAGCAGCCCCCCACCCACACCTTTGTTAATGGGCCATGAAGGCCTGGATCAGCCTATTCTACATAACAAAGTTCTACCTCCTTCAGGCAGAGCCATTTCATTGCTGTTCATTGCATCACCCGGCAAGTTTCAACCAAACTTAGCACACAGACAACCTACAAAGCTAGCTACGACCTCTGACAGCAACCAATCAGGATATTCTTCCTGTGCCCCAGGAAGTTCAGAGCTTAGGGCATAAAACCCAGGGACTCTCAGTATCCCTTCCCTTTTCGCTCAGGATTATTTGTTTTGACTTGTATGCCGCCACTCTCCAGAAAGGACTCGGGGCGGCTCACAGATAAAAACACAGAACAATAAATTAGTTAAAAAGAAATTAAACTAAACAAGCCAAAATACAAGTATAAAACCGAATTAAAATTGAATTTAAAACCCACCCTCTCCCCTAGGAGATCAGTCCAGCCCAGCCTGTGAAAACAACCAGGTTTTTAGATTGCGCCGGAAAGAGGAGAGATCGGGAGCCAGACGGAGCTCAACGGGCAGCTGGTTCCATAAGGCGGGGGCCGATGCAGAATAGGCCCTTCCCCTGGTCACCGCAAGCCGACATTGTCGTGCGGACAGCAACCCGAGGAGTCCCAACATATGTGCTCACACAGGGCGACTGGTATTTGATATCGGCAGGAGACGTTCCTGCAAGTACCCCGGACCCATGCCATGAAGGACTTTGAATGTTAATGTCAAAACCTTGAATCGCACCTGGAGGGCAACCGGCAACCAATGCAGCTCGCGCAGGAGGGGCGTAACATGGGAGTATCGGGAGACTCCCATCACAACCCGCGTGGCCGCATTCTGCACCAGCTGGAGCCTCTGGATGGTATGCAAGGGCAGTCCTACATAGAGAGCGTTGCAGTAGTCAAGTCGGGACGTAACAAGTGCATGAGTGACCGTGCGAAGGGCATCTCGATCCAGGTAAGGGCTGAGCTGAACCAGCTGAACCTGGGCAAAGACCCCCCTGGCCACGGCTCCCACCTGCTCCTCCAAACTGAGCCGTGAGTCCAGGAGAACCCCAGGTTCCGTGCCTATCCACAGGGGTAACACCTCTCCCCTATGGCCAAAGGTGGAATATACTCACTGGAGTGAGATGCCTGTACGCACAGCCACTCAGTCTTGGCCGGATTGAGCTGTAGTCTGTTCCTGCCCATCCAGATCTGTACCGCATCCAAACAACGGGACATCACAGAGAGGGCATCACTGATTTGGTATGGGGTGGAGATGTATAACTGGGTATCATCAGCATACTGATGATACCTCACCCCAAAACCTCGGATGATCTCGCCAGCTTCATATAGATGTTGAACAGGAGGGCGAGAGGACCGATCTCGCGGGACCCCACAAGTGAGAGCCCTTGGGGCCGACCTCTGCCCCCTGCCAACACCGATTGCCCGAGAGGTAGGAGGAGAACCACTGCAGAACAGGGCCCCCCACTCCCAACCCCTCAAGGCGCCGCAATAAGATACCATGGTCGATGGTATCGAAAGCCACCGAGAGATCTAGTAGGACCAGGACAGAGGAAAAGCCTCTGTCCCGCGCCCTCCAGAGATCATCCACCAGTGCGACCAATGCCATCTCTGTACTGAACCCGGGCCAGAAGCCCGATTGATAGGATCTCCAAGGCATGTGATCTTGTTCATCAACAAACCTTCTTTCCAAGCAACTTCCATGAATCCAGTGTCTTTTCCCCCACCTGGATCTGAACCCAGAAGGAATTTCTTCCAACATCCCCAAAGGTGCTTTTTCAAAAGGCAACTAGATTTACTTTCTTTTTTCTTGGGAAATGTTTTGCTTCTCATCCAAGAATCTTCTTCAGTTCTTGGATGAGAAGTAAAATGTTTTCAAGAAAGAACTAAGAACCAGTTGCCTTTTGAAAAACATCTTTGGGGCAATCCTGACCTGGTTGATTGAGAATCTCCACAAACATGCTATAAACATTGTCTCCACTTTGCTAGGGAATTCTCTAAGGGCTGCAAGACAGGAGTTTGGGGCGTTCATTAAGAAATTGCAAAATCGGGAAGTGCCATTTATTTTTTAAAGACGGCGATGTTTAGAGTCTTGATCTCAGCTAAATGGAGTTTAAAAGCAGGGAAGGACCCCAAAATGCACATGAAAGGGAATTTTCATCACTCAGCTTTTTCCAAGTCAGGCACCTTCTGGATAGGTGGACCTAAACTGTGAGGCTTGACGAACAATGAAAACTCAAGCATAGTTTAAATTGGAAAACTGTCAGCATCCTAACCCAATGATTGAATCAGCCATCCACAGACACATAGAGATAAACCGCATTTACACATAATTTAAAGGAGAGAAAAGTGAAGCAATGAAGACCAGCAGTCAAAGCTGGAGTAGAATTGCTTGCTTTATTCAGTCAGCCTTTCCTCTATATACATATCTTAAACAATACATCTGCTATCACTGGTTAAAATTGTACACGTACTACAAGTTATTGGATATACTTCATTAATACTTGCTTCAGCAGAGTCTTCTATCTTTAGTTAAGGATTAACATAGGTCCCAGTTCCTCTATATGCTCAGCTCTTATCTTGTTTTTCTAAAGCAACCTCCTTCATCTTCCAGCTGCATTGTCTCTGCACGGAATGCTCCTTTTCTGAGGTTTGCCATCCAAGACAAGAGCATTCTGGCATGTATAATGCCTACAGAAAAGAAAGAAAGAAAGAAAGAAAGAAAGAAAGAAAGAAAGAAAGAAAGAAAGAAAGAAAGAGGGAGGGAGGGAGGGAGGGAGGGAGGGAGGGAGGGAAGGAGGCAGGGGTGGACTTCAAATAGTTTAACAACCAGTTCTCTGCCCAGTTGCTAGTTGGGCATGGCCATGTTGGGCATGTCCTAGTCGGTCTCTTGCACCACCTCAGTTGCAAAAAAGGGGCTAGCCAGGGGTGGGATTTGCCGGTTCGCCAAACTGGCCATAAAATTCACAAACAGTTCGCATGAACCAGTGCAAACTGGTAGCAGTCCAACCCCGGAAGGAAGGAAGAAAAGTTGTGGGTGCTTCATCATTGGAGTTTTTAAAGAAGAGACTAGACAGTCACTTGTCTGAAATAGTAGAAAGTCTTCTGCTTGAGCAGGGGGTAGGACTAGAAGACCTCCAAGGTCCCTTCCAACTCTGTTCTGATGGAAGGAAGGAAGGAAGGAAGGAAGGAAGGAAGGAAGGAAGGAAGGAAGGAAGGAAGGAAGGAAGGAAGGAAACCAGAACATACGCCCACAGCAGCCAACATTCAGATAAGCAGGAATTAACACCAGACAAACAAGCAGAAAACAATACCCTAATGAAGGAAATATCAAGGAGAAAATCACACTCCACTAACACTGGTAAACTACCATATAAAAACACGGAGAAGACCCCCATATGCATTTGCATTGAAGATGTTACCGAATCAAGTAACAAAATATTATGCAATCAAACAACCAAATTTAGAGAGCACCAAGGACTTTATACTATAATCTCCTTCTGAAAAGGATGCTGGAAAGCTTGGGCTACCAACAGACTACATTGTGCTGCCCTCTTGTGGCAGAAGTCAGAATAACCGCTGCATGATGCACATGTGCTTGAATATAACTCCAGAGTCAATATATTGGCAGCAAAAAGAGCGAAGAGCACCCCCTAAGATTTATTTCTCTTTTCCTTGGCCCAATAAAAGCCTTCCCCCACTTTCTTTTGATTCTAGAGAATCAATGTGGCTGCTGTTATTGTAAATGTTTCTCCACCACCAGTGGTGGGATTCAAGTGAACCAGTAGTAAAAAAAAATGCTGCCTTTGGCCGAACAGGTAGTAAAGAAAACAGCTACCAGTTCGGCTGAACTGGTATTTTTTTTTGCCCGCCCAACGATCAGCTGTGCTGGGATCCCCCTCACTGTCTTACTGCTTTGCCCAGGAGGCTTCCCTGAGGCCCAGGAGGCAAAAAATTGGAGTGTGTGTGTGGTGGGTGTTGCACAAAAGAAGAAGAGGCCACAGCCACCTAGTCAGATGGCCATGCCCACCTAGTCACGCCCATAGAACCGGTACTAAAAATATTTGCATCCCACCCCTGTCCACCACCCTGGGAGTTGTTTGCTGAATTGATCCTCTGTGGCTGAACAGGATAACAAGGAGATCCAAAAGACCCACTATTACAAATATGAAAGATCGAGGGACAAGATTTGGCCAATTCTCATGCCTCGGGATGCATTTGTTTTTAACATGCAGCCTGATCTGCGGGGAGGAGATTCTGTTAGGAATCAGCACAACAGATCATCTTCAAAGAGAAGAAAATAGAGGTGAAATCAGGGGTGGGATTCAAATTTTTTAACAACTGGTTCTGTGGGCATGGCTTAGTTGGTGGGCATGGCTTGGTGGTCATGTGACTGGCTGGGCATGGCCAACTCAACATCACTCACATCGAGGCACACATCTTGCCTGGCCTCTTGTGACTGTGGGGAAGCTGCAACAGTCGTAAGTGTGAAAAAGAGTCATAAGTCACTTTTTTCAGTGCCGTTGTAATTGTGCAAAGTACCAGCAAAGGAAGGAAAAAAAACTCCAGAGACGTTCCTGAGACAGGAAGTCTAGTCCTGCCACAAATGTAATAAGGGTTAACGGAGAGGCAGTTTCTGTAAGCAACACCAGAATGTTTCCTTCCTGCCTTCCTTACAGGATTAGCCCAGTAATTTCTTCTAACAACCGGTTCTCTGAACTGCTTGGAATGTTAACAACCGGTTCTAGTTAATAGGTGGGAACTGGTAGAATCCCACCTCTGGCTAAAAAAAGGATAAAACAACAAGAGCAATGACAGCAGAATGATGAAAGCTGCAGAAATCTGGATTACAGGAAATCCTCGAATTAAAACTGTTCATTTAGTGATCGTTCCAAGTTACAATGATACTAAAAAAAGTGACTTATGGTCCCAATCCTTGCACTTACGACTGTCATACCATCATAAATGCACGCCATCACAATTTGGGCATGTGACAACCAGCATACATGTCCAATGGTTGCAGCATCCTGGGGGTCATGTCATTGCCATTTGCGACCTTCCCAGCCAAGCAACATCAATAGGGGAAAGCCAGATTCGTTTAATGACTTGTTGTGGCCTGTCGACCGTTGGCCCCTCCAGCAACCGAATCAGGGAGGAGAAGGAGGTGTGGGAGTCAGGATCAGCATCCAGGCAACCTGAGAGCTCCGAGGGGGAAGTGGGAGTGGAGCTGGCTGAGAGAGAGAGAGAGGTTCGATGGTTCGAATCCCTAGCGCCATGTAATGGAGTGAGCTCCCGTTCCTTGTCCCAGCTTCTGCCAACCTAGCAGTTCGAAAGCACGTAAAAATACAAGTAGAAAAATAGGGACCCCTTTGCTGGGAAAGGAACAGTGTTCAGTGCGCCTTCGGCATTTAGTCCTGCCGGCCACATGACCATGGAGACGTCTTTGGATGGCTCTTTGGCTTTGTAATGGAGATGAGCACCAACCCCTAGAGCTGGAAACGACAAGCACGCATGTGCGAGGAGAACCTTTACCTTTTAAGCAAGAATAGCTTTGGGCTGTATCATCACCTTGGCTAGAGAGCAAGATGAAGGCAACTTTCTGCACATGTGATGGCAAAGACGGTGGCCCTTGTAAGTTAACAGATAATAGATAACAGATAATCAGAGTTGGAAGGGACCTTATAGGTCATCTAGTCCAACCCCCTGCCCAAGCGGGGGACCCTACACCATTTCTGACCAATGGCAGTCCAATCTCTTCTTGAAAGTCTCAAGTGATGGCGCTCCCACAACTTCCGAAGGCAAAGCTGTTCCATGGGTTGATTGTTCTCACCGTCAGAAAGTTTCTCCTTGTTTCCAGGTTGAATCTCTCCTTGTTCAGTTTCCATCCATTATTCCTTGTCTGGCCTTCGGGTGCTTTAGAAAATAGCTTGACCCCTTCCTCTCTGTGGGAGCCCCTCGAATATTGGAAGACTTCTCTCCTGTCTCCCCTGGTCCTTCTCTTCCCTAGACTAGCCAGGCCCAGTTCCTGCAACCATTCATCGTATGTTTTCGCCTCCAGCCCCCTAATCATCCTGGTTGCTCTGCTCTGCACTCTTTCCAGAATCTCAACATCTTTTTTTATAATGTGGTGACCAAAACTGGATGCAGTACTCTAGGTGTGGCCTTACTAAGGCTTTATAGAGTGATATTAGTCCCTCGCTTGATCTCGATTGTATCCCTCTGTTAATGCAGCTTAGGATTGCATTGGCTTTTTTGGCTGCTGCTGCTGCACACGGCTGGCTCCTATTTAGCTGGTTGTCCACTAAGACTCCAAGATCCCTCTCAACAGTTGCTGCTATTGAGCCTGGTTTCACCCAGTCTGTATGTGTCCTTGTGGTTTTTCTTGCCTAAGTGTAGGGCTTTGTGGATGTCTGGGCCCCCATTAAACCCATCTTTATGTGCTCGGTGGATCTGTAATGTGCAGGAGGCAAGAGGCAGGCACTGAGTGGGCGTGGGCACCGTAAACTTCCTTTCCTTCAGAAACCTCACGTGAGTGGGAGCTTCGTAGGAAGCGACACAGAATCTGTTCAGCTACGTTTTTCTAACCACAGACACCCACACAAGTCTCATCTTCCCAACAAGAGGAGGGGGAGAGTCGTCCTCTTGCTTCCTCAGCTGAGCTGATCTCCAGGGCAGTGGGGACCCCATGCCTAGGCCTTTTTTTAATGTCTAGCTACCCAGGCTGACTTGGACCGCCTCTTAGGACATAGTCTCATAGGGCTGGAAGGGGACCTCAGAGAGGTCATCTAGGCCAACCCCCTGCTCAAGGCAGGAGACCTTATACCATCCCGGTCAAACGGTTGTCGGATCAAATGATCGATCTTGTAGGGATCCAACTGTGTTTTTTGTCCTCTGCATCCATTTCGAATCCAGCAACAGGCCAGGTCCTGAGTGAAAAATTGGAACACAGATGCAGGGAGTTCCTGACTTACAACAGTTCATTTAGCGACCATTTGAAGTTGCAATGGCACAGAAAAAAAAGTTAGGACAGTGTTTCGCGCTTGTGACTATTGCGGCACTGCACGGTCATGGGATCAAAATTCAGATGCTTGACTCATGTTTAGGACGGGTTGCAGTGTCCTCCGAGTCATGTGGTTTACCTTTGGCGACCTTCTGACAAGCAAAATGAATGGGAACACCAGATCCGCTGAACAACCGTGTGACTAACTTAATATCTGCCGTGATTTGCTTAATAACAGTGTGAAGAAAGGTCAGAAGATGGGGAAAACTCAACAGCTGTCTCGCTTAGCGACAGAAAGTTTGGATTCCATTGGGGTCCTAAGTTGAGGTATACCTGCACTGGGCACCGAGTCCTAAATTTACTTAACACACAACACACTACATGAACACACGTACAAGGGCTCAATTGTGGTTGTAAGTTAAGGATTAGCCGAAGTAGCCATGTCGTGTAAAAATTTTTAAAAAATCGTTCAGCTGCATCCTTTGCAGGGAAGGTTTGAAGGGACTGTAAACATTGGCCAGCTGTTCTGAGCTAGGCTTTCCAAGACCCCTTGACCCGATAAAACCCCTTCTATTTAGGTTAAAGGGAATTCCTCTCCAGCAGAGTCCCGGCAAACAGTCTTTCATAAGATTTCACAAGTACAGACCTTTATCAGGCTTGGAGAGTTGCTAGGCCGATAGCTTCCAAACACCACACTGTAGCAGCAATTATGTGGCAAGAAATCAGGAACAGATCTTCACCCTAATGAATTGAACTGTCTCCTGCAAACCACACTCCCCTTTCGAAGATTGGTGATGGCACAGAGATATTCCTGTTTCTTCCAGGAAAATTATAGCCCTAGGATGCTGCTTACCCCTACACATAGCCCACCAAATTTAATCCTGCTTTGCTTTTCAAGATCAGCCAAAGATCACTACAGAACTGCATTGTCAGGATTGCGTTCTGCAAGGGATTTGGGCATGTGCACAGGAGTTGTTTGGACGTTCAGTAGCCCAGGAAAAAAAAGTAGAAAAGAGCCAGTCTGGGGTAATGGTTAAGATGCTGGCCTAGAAACTAGGAGATGTCAGTTCTAGTCCTGCTTTAGGCATGAAACCTGAGTGCATGACTTTGGGCCAATCACCAGGATATGGAGAGTTCTAGTCCCGTCTTACACATGGCAGCCAGCTAGGTGACTTTGGGCCAATCACCAGGCGATGGAGAGTTCTAGTCCCGCCTTAAGCATGGCAGCCAGCTAGGTGACTTTGGGCCAATCAACAGGGGATGGAGAGTTCTAGTCCTGTCTTAAGCATGGCAGCCAGCTAGGTGACTTTGGGCCAATCACCAGGAGATGGAGAGTTCTAGTCCCGCCTTAAGCATGGCAGCCAGCTAGGTGACTTTGGGCCAATCATCAGGGGATGGAGAGTTCTAGTCCCGCCTTAAGCATGGCAGCCAGCTAAGTGACTTTGGACCAATCACCAGGCGATGGAGAGTTCTAGTCCTCCATTAGGTGTGACAACTGGCCAGTCATCAGGAAATTGTAAGTTCTAGTCCAACCTTAGGCATGAAAGCTGCCTGGGTTAAAAAAATAAAATAAGAAAGGTGGCATGGAAAGAGAAGGAAGGAAGGAAGGAAGGAAGGAAGGAAGGAAGGAAGGAAGGAAGGAAGGAAGGAAGGAAGGAAGGAAATACCAAGCAAGTAGCTAAGAAAGAAAGAAGGGATTTTACGTGAAGTCTGAAAGGCTGTTTTGTGACAATTCCCACTCAAATGTTGTATATATTTTTTACCGCTTAAGCCACCATTAAAAATAATTAGGAGGTGAGCAAGGCTGGTTATTTTTCTTTCAGTCTGTGATGCCAGCTGGGAATGGTCAAGGGCAACCATTTGAACACACAGACACACCAGAAACATAGGATTTAGGATTTTTTCCCCTTGAGGATTTCAGATTTTGCTTAATTTTAATTTTAGCTTCCCAACGATTCTGTGGGATAGGTTAGGTTGAGAGAGAAACTAGCTAGAAATATATCTTCCTGGATAACCTATCTTCTTTTCTTTTCTTTTCTTTTCCTTTCTTTT
>CM019154.1:47657341-47737473 GCA_009733165.1 Naja naja
CCTTCTTCCTTCCTCCCTCCTTCCCTCTCTTACCCTTCCCTCCCTCTTTTCCCTCCCTCCCTCCCTCCCTTCCTTCTTTCTGGGCTCGGGGCCAGCCCGGATCAGCTCTTCTGCAGCGCCGTCCCTGCCAGCGGAGGCGGCGACAAAAGCGAGAGGTTGCGGAGGACGCGGGGGCGACCGGCTTGGTTGGGCGACGGAGAGCAGCAGCTGCCGCCGCCGCCAGCCGCAAGAGGAGCCGCTGGACGGGGCTGCTGGGACTGGCTGACCGAGGAGGACCGGGCGAGGAGCAGAGGAGCTCGGCCGGGCGAGGAGCAGGTAAGGGGGGGAAGCCCACTGACCCCACCGAGCCAGGATGCTGCTAGCGCCGCGTACGGAAACTCTCGCTAGCGCTTTCCACTTCGCGATTCCGGCGTCCTACTGCGAGCTTGCTCAGGCTGCGCCGGTGGGCAGTTTTCCTTCCCGGGTCTTACTTTGTCCTACCTACCTCCAAGAAGAAGAAAAGAGCCAGGAGACCTGAACTTGGAACCGGAGGTCGGGAGGAACAATCTCTCCCCCCGCAAACCAGGTTAAGATACGTTGGAATTCGGGTTTCCTTCTTTAGTGGGGCTGCTGCCTGGATCTGTTCCAGTCTCGGGTGGCTCGATGCCCAGAGGAAGGCTTGCCAGCTTTTAAATCAGGGGTCCTTGGGTGCCCTCTGAACTTAGTTGGTTTCTGGCAGACGTTTCATGACCCAGTTAGGTAACACCATCAGTGCCGGTGGGGAATTGGGGTCCCCCACCCCACCCCCAGTTTATATTCTAGTGCAGAGGTCTCCAAACTTGGCAACTTTAAAGACTTGTGGACTTCAACTCCCAGAATTCCTGGCTGGAGAATTCTGGGAGTTGAAGTCCTAATCTTAAATTGCCAAGTGGTTCACCCTGTTGGTGTAGATGGGGGGGGAGGGTAGTCTTAGAGGTTCTTTGGTTGCGCTTTTTACTGTTGGTTGGTCTGTTACTTTGGTTGGGCTGTTTACTTATTTGGCAGTTTAGAATAGAATAGAGCTGCAAGGGTCCTTAGAGGTCTTCTAGTCCAACCCCCTGCTTAAGCAGGAAACCCTACAGCATTTCAGGCAAGTGACTGTCCAGTCTCTTCTTAAAGACCTCCTGTGATGAAGCGCCCACAACTTCTGGAGGCAACTTCTGTTCCACTGCTTAATTGTCCTCCTTAATTCTAAATGGCTTCTCTCCTTGATTAGATTCCATCCGTTGCTTCTTTTCTTGCTTTGTGGAGCTTTGGAAAATAAGTTGACCCCTCCCTCCTCTCTGTGGCAGCCCCTCAAATACTTGAAGACTGCTAGCATGTCTCCCCTAGTCCTTCTTTTCTCTAGACTGGCCAAACCCAAATCCTGCAACCGGTTCTTCACACGTATTTAGTCTACGGGTCTTTGATCATTTTAGTCGCTCTTCTTAGTTCCTTTTCTGGATTGGGGCATGCTTTACTTCTTTATTGTTGGTTTGATGTTAATCCTGGAGTTAATCTACGTTCATCTCGGTCCTGATTGCTAGTGGGGACGTGTTATGGCCTTTTCGTTTCCTTTTTGGCTTGTTGATGGCCTCTTTTGCATAATATATCGATATCGGTTATGTCTCTGTGTCTATCGATAGCTAATTTGTTAGAGTGCCAATGCTTCTAGAAATCCCATGACTTTTTTTTTTTAATTACATTTATATGCCGCCCTTCTCCGAAGACTCAGGGCGGCTTACAATTTTTGGAGCACAACCCAATGTGCTCAGCAATAGCCTTCATTCCATTGTATATGCCTGCTTATTACTAAGCGGCATTTTTACAAAGTCAGCTAATTGCCCCCAACAATCTTGGGTCCTCAATTTACCTACCCCGAGAGGATGGAAGGCTGAGTCAACCTTGAGCCTGGTGGGATTCGAGCCTACAGTAATTGTAGACAGCTGGATCTTAAGAGCAGGCATTAACAGCCTGAGCCACCAAAGCTTTTTGACATGGCTTGGTCTAGGATGGTTACAGTTTCTCAGCTGAAACTAGGGTGAAGCCCATCCATGTGTTGTGACATTGAAGAGGTTTCATCCTATCTTCTCTTTGCTAGTTGCGGGTTCATGGATGTGCTCTGTCAGTTTTTAAATCAGCCTGGGCTATTGTCCTTTCCCTCAGCTATTTTGACGGCCTCTGATGAGTTTCTTGAATTCTATCCGTTTATTACCTGACTTGAGAGCGGAAGCTGCCGTTTTTGGTGCTTCCTTGTTCCGGGAAGTTGGCAACCTTCCTTGGATGATGTTCCAGGCTGTGAAATTTTGTCAGGATAGTCATTGTAAGAGAGAAAGGAGTTTGGGGGTGAGATGCAGGAAATGAGGCGAATTCTTCATCATCCTTGGTTATAAATGTCGATTGACAAGGCATGAATGGACGGGAACCCCACTTGTGACTGTATGACTGTAACTTTGTTGCTTGTATCTTTACAATTTATATGGACTGTTTCCTAATATGATTTGATTGCTTATTGTACCCTATGACTATCATTAAGTGTTGTACCTTATGATTCTTGACTCTTTTTTTAAAATAAACTTTATTGATCTTTTATATCTTTAAAAACTGAACCAAAAATATGCATATTATGACATTAACAGTCTGTGACATCTATCACATATACTTCTATTTTGTGCTTATTTACAAATATATACAATTTGTGCGGATATAAGCTTTTAATCTATAAATTGCTTATCATTAATTCTTCCATCGTCCATCTGTCTTAATTCAATCCAATCCTACCATTTTCTCCAAATTCTATAATATTCAGACTCCTCTTTCTCTCGTAGCATCAGGGTTAATTTATCCATCTCAGCACACACCGTTATTTTTTGAATAATCAGTTCCTCTGATGGTATACAATTTTTTCAACATTGAGCATAGGCAATTCTAGCAGCCGTTAGAATTGTGTAATATTATATATTTTTCCCACATTTCTTTTTAAATATCCCTAATGAAAATAATTCTGGTTCCAAATTTATTTGTTCCTTGAAGATGTCTTGCAACCATTTTTTAAAATTTTAAGCCAGTACTTCTGGACTGAATGGATGGGATGAATGGACGGGAACCCCACTTGTGACTGTATAACTCTAACCTTGTCGCTTGTGTCCTTATGATTTATATTGACTGTTTCCTAGTATGATTTGATTGCTTATTGTACCCTATGACTATCATTAAGTGTTGTACCTGGTGATTCTTGACGAATGTATCTTTTCTTTTATGTACACTGAGAGCATTTGCACCAAGACAAATTCCTTGTGTGTCCAATCATACTTGGCCAATAAAGAATTCTATTCTATTCTATTATTTTAATGGCTGGTCAAGAGTTTAAAAACTTAATGGTCTCTTTAATGGTCCCTTACTGATCTCCTTAATGGCATCCTGCTTTAGCAGCGGGTTGGACTAGAAGACCTCTAAGGTCCCTTACAGCTCTGTGTTTGATTGATTGAAAATGAAGTTTAGCCATGGGGACAAATGCCAAGATGCCTGATCTAGGCTGGGTTTGTCCATTAAACTAGACTAGCCACGACTGAATTGCTTAGCTGGGGTATCTGCATGATGTAAATGAACATGCAATGGTTTTCTTTTGCAAATTGTGTTGATCGCACAAACACACTATAGCAGGGGCCTCCAAACTTGACAGCTTTAAGACTTGTGGACTTCAACTCCCAGAATTCCTCCTCCAGTCATGTGGTTGGCTCAGGAATTCTGGGAGTTGAAGTCCAAACTTGCCAAGTTTGAAGACCCTTGCCCTATAGGGTGTGTTTCCTTGAGCCTCTTGTGAACTAACCGATGTCATGTTCACCTGGATCTCAGGTGAAGCATGTGGTGACACAGCTGTTCTGTATTTATGGGTGAATTTGAGTACCAAGTTTCGGTGGCCAATATTTGTAGCTCAGGGCTGGGTATTTGCAGAACTGTTGACACCTTATTCTTCCTCCTACCCAATTAAATCAAGAAAAGCAGATTTTCTCCAAGTTCCTTCTTTTAAAAGCTCTTGGGGGTGGGGAGAACACCTCAAATGTTGCCCCCAGCAAAAAAAAATCAGCTTGCTTCAACTAAATCTGATTACTCCAACAGCTTTTGAGGGAGACATAGAGGGCTTTCTTATAACAGATAATCAGAGTTGGAAGGGACCTTCTAGGTCATCTAGTCCAACCCCCCACCCAAGTGGGAGACCCTACACCATTTCTGACCAATGGCACTCCAGTCTCTTTTTGAAAGTCTCAAGTGATGAAGCTCCCACAACTTCCGAAGGCAACTTTTGTTCCATGAGTTATTTGTTCTGTCAGAAAGTTTCTCCTTATTTCCAGATTAAATCTCCCCTTGTTCAGTTTCCATCCATTATTCCTTGTCTGGCCTTCGGGTGCCTTGGAAAATAGCTTGACCCCCTCCTCTCTGTGGCAGCCCCTCAAATATTGGAAGACTGCTCTCCTGTCTCCCCTGGTCCTTCTCTTCACTAGACTAGCCAGGCCCAGTTCCTGCAACTGTTCATTGTATGTTTTAGCCTCCAGTCCCCTCATCATCCTGGTTGCTCTTCTATGTAGGAGAAATATGATTATAGGCTGCCCTTCACTTGAGATCACAACTGAGCCCAGAATTTCTGTTACTAAGCAAGACAGTGAATTTTGCTCTGTTTTATGACCTTTCTTCCACAGTTGTTAAGTGAATAGCTGCAGTTATTGCCTTGGTAGCATGGTTTTTAAGTGAATCTGGCTTCTCCATTGACTTCGCTTGTCTGAAGGACGCAAAAGGGGATCCCATGACCCCCAGACGCTGCAACCATCATCAGTATGAGTCAGTTGCCCTGTGTGAATATTGATTACATGACCATGGGGATGCTGCAATGGTCATAAGTGTGAAAAGTCACTTTTTTCAGTACTGTTGTAACTTCGAACAGTCACTAAACAAATGATTGTAAGTCAAGGGATACCTGTATATGGGTTTTTAATTATTCCTTATAGTATTTTTTGGGTAATGTTTGTTTGGTTATTATTTCTCCCAAGTTGCTTTAATCTTGTCTACACAGGGACTGAGTGTAAGCTGCACAAAGCAGGTTACCATTGAAGTGGCCTCAAAAATTTAAGTACTTAAATAATCCATCTGGTACAACAACAAAGCTTTTAAATTATGGCAAGAGTCTTCAGACTTGGTGAGTTTAAGACTTGTGGACTTCCATTCCTAGAATTCCTGAGCTAACATGACTGGAGGAAGAATTCTGCGAGTGGAAGTCCACAAGTCTTAAAGCTGTCAAGTTTGAAGACCCTTAATTTATGGCAACCAAAGAAATCAGTTGAATTAGACTTGCAAAAGTATTTGGGGTATGTTGTGTGCCATTCCCTTATACCCTATTGCAGGGGGTTAGCAACCCGCAGCTCTGGAGCAATATGTGGCTCTTTGCTGCAGCTCCCTGTCACTCAAAATATGTGTCACAACCGCTGATGTGCGACACCCTCCCGGCACATGATTTATTGAGCTTTTCGACTCCCAGTAGGCCAACCATAGATAAATCCAAGAAAAGAAAAGTTTCATAAGAAAACAGAACGCCTAATTCAAGTACAGGTGCTAGTTTTGTGGCCGCTCAGGAAATAGACAGGTATGGGAAGGGTTTTGTGGCTCCCGGTGTTTTCTGTGGGAAACGGGTCCAAATGGCTCTTCGAGTGTTTTAAGATTGCTGACCCCTGCCCTATTACAGCTGAAAACTGATGGAAAAAGAGATGCATACAGATTTACGCTTTACGACCAAAATCGAGCCCAAAATTCCTGTTGTTAAGTGAGACATTTGTTTAAGTGAGTTTTCCCTTGGACGGCCTTTTCTTGCCACCGTTGTTAAGTGAATCACTGCAGTTGATGCGTTAGTAACCTGAGAATGGGGGGAGGTTTGAGGGGAACAGACAGAATTGTCCCTTTGAAATAATTCAGCGGCGGAATGATTTGTCAAAGTAGAAAAAGGCATTTTTCAGCTCTCGCAGAGCTCAGTACATACCGTAATGGGTTAAAGTCACAAGAGAGTTGGTTTTAGCTGAGGTAAAAAATCTTGATAAACCTGACTTAATGCCGGATTTTGGGAAATTTAAGGCCCTTCACCACTGGGGTGGGGGAGGGGGAAATTTTCTTTAGAGTACGTATTTCCCCGTTGCAAGAGAGAATCCGTCTTCAGGGGCTGTGCAGGTAAACAATTTTGCTGTAACATCACTCAGGGAGGCACAAACCTGTTAAGTCCCTGTTGGATGTGTAGCCTGCAGACATTTGCAACTGTATCAAATCTGGCCGAAGGAAATAAAAATGAGACAAATTGCATATTGCTCAGAAAGGCAGTCGGCGGTAGGGGAAGGATTGGATGGGTGTGGAAGTGTGTTTTTGTTGAATCTGAGAGTGTGATGAGGCAGGCAGGTGGCGAATGGTCTTAAAATGGTACAGTATTTGTAAATAAGAGAGAGCCAGTTTGTTCTAGTGGCTAAGGCACCAGACTAGAAAGCAGGAAACTGTGAATTCTAGTCCTGCCTTAGGCATGAAAGGCAGCAGGGTGACTTTGGGCCAATCACTAGGCGACTGTGAGTTGTAGTTCTGCCTTGGCACGAAAGACAGCTGGGTGACTTTGAACCAATCACCAGGAGACTGTGAGTTCTAGTCCTGCCTTAGGCATGAAAGCCAGCTGGGTGTCTTTGGGCCAATCACCAGGTGATTGTGAGTTCTAGTGCCCCTTAGGCACGAAAGCCAGCTGGGTGACTTTGGGCCAATCACCAGGAGACTGTGAGTTCTAGTCCTGCCTTAGGCACAAAAGCCAGCTGAGTGTCTTTGGGCCAATCACCAGGTGATTGTGAGTTCTAGTTCCCCTTAGGCACGAAAGCCAGCTGGGTGACTTTGGGTCAATCACTAGGAGATCTGACTGGTTCCAGAATACTAGGAGTTGAAGTTCACCCCATCTTAAAGCTGTTGAGATTGAGAAAAACTGCATTAAGGTAAATATTTAGTGTTCTTTCATTCATACTAGCCAATCAGAGTTCTAGAATGTCACTCAATTATTTATTTATTTATTTATTTATTTATTTATTTATTTATTTATTTATTTATTTATTTTTGGGACTTGTATGCCGCCCCATCTCCGAAGACTCGGGGCAGCTCACAGCTAAAAACAACAACAATAAATAATTAAAAAAGATTAATTATTGAAGATACATGACTGACTACTACACGGGACTATACTCAAATGGAAGCATTTGAGCTTGCTGTAGACAGGAGTCAACCCAATGACTGGGTTCCCACAAAATATGGGAGAACAAACTACCCTAAGACACTTTAACCTAGTCAACCTGTCATGTGAACCAAACCTCTAAGAAGGTTCATTGTCAAAAAAAAACCTGGTGGATTTCCTAACTTTTTGGGACTACATTGCAGAGTTTGATAGGTCTTCTAAGACATAGTATTTTTATTATATGCTGTCTGCAGGTTTAGCAGTAATAGCAATAGTAAAATTTCATTCAAGGAGCAATTTGATGGCTACGATCCATTTTGTAAATCCCAAATCCCAGATAGATTGAAGGGAGTTGGGTTTTTCGCCCCCTCATTGTCTAGATTTTTGGGCTTGCCTTCCAAAATTGCTTCAGTATTGGTCTGTGTCTGGCTGAAAATTCAATTTTTGGATAGGATAATGACTCATAAAGATTTTCAGTCAGTGAAACATGAAAAAAAAATGAAAGAGGAGGACAGCAGGCCTTCTGATTCATCTGAATGGGGGTCTTGTCTGTTTTTGTGCCTTTGTGCATGTGTGTGTATATGTGCGTCCCCTTAGAAATGTTGATCAGGCTGGCCTCTTTCTCTTCTGCTCATTAAGTCTTGTACAGTCTTGTGAATTGTGAGGCCCTGATGTTGAAAAAAGATGGGTTGAGTCTGTGGAAGTGGTTTGGCCAGGAAACGCCTTGTCAAAGTTCCAGGAAATTGAACTGTTTGAATAAAACAAGAGAAAGAGACAATTCTCCTGCAAGCAAATGGTTCTCAGGTTTTTGAAAAGTATAGGCGTAACTGACAGGATAGTAAGAAATTCTGCTCAAAAATACCAGCCAGTTCAATAATTTTTGTATTATTATTATTTAATCTTTAGTGAGATTTCGTTGGTAGCTCAACAGCTTGAGTCCTAACCAAGGACCTAGGAACTGTTCAGGTAGCATCGGAGGATATAAGCTATTCCAAGTAGGGTGGTTTTTTGTAGAATCAGGGTAGTCAAGTCTGGTAAATTCAGAATTTCCAAATAGTGAGGTAGCCCTTTAGGTATTACTCCAAGGGCTCCAATTACAATTGGGATAACACACAATTTCTTTTTCCAAAGTCGCTCAACTTCAATTTGTAAGTCCTGATACTTTGTGATTTTTTCTTGCTGCATGTCTACAATTCGTGCATCAACAATGTCAATGTCAATGAACCAACCCTTTTTCTTTTCAACTATTGTTATGTCAGGTGTGTTGTGGGCCAAATGTTTGTCCGCCTGAATTCTGAAGTCCCGCAAGATCTTGACTTTTTCAATCTCCAGAACCTTCTCAACCTGATGTTCCCAGCAGTTGTTACTATACTCAAATCCAAACTTTTGGCATAGTTTCCAGTGAATGATTTTAGCAACTTGGTTATGGCGTTCTAAGTAGTCAGTTTGTGAAATTTTGCTGCATTCATTGATTAAATGGTCAATTGTTTAATCTGTCTCATTACAGAGGTGGCATTTGCTGTTGGTGGTGACATTATTATTATTATTATTATTAATAGTAGTAGTAGTGGTGGTATGTAAAATATCAAAATATAATTGACAAGGTAAAATATGTGAATATATCCCCTGCTGAGTATGGAATCCAAACTGAAGCATCTATCAATAGAAGAGAATATTTGTAGTAAAAAAAAATCATTTCCTTATACCACTACAAAGCCACACCCCCAAAACCCCAAAAGTATTTTTTAAAAAGTAGATTTTCAAATGAATATTGCTTCAAAATATATTCCTTAGGCAGAGAAATATTTCTTTACCTTAAGAACTTTTAAGACGTCTGGATTTCTAGAATTTCCCAGCCAGCATGCTAAGAATTTCAGATATCAAGAAAGTTCATTCTTGTGGGTCTATTCAAAAATAAAATAAAATAAGCGAGATCAAATTTCACCTTCAAATGCAAATGAAATATGTTTCTCACACACATCCTGGAACAGATTTCCCCTGGAAGATATTTGAGGTGTAAAAGTAGATTTAAAATGGATTGTGAAAGAAACCGGGTAGAACTACCTGCTTTATTTACTAAATGCATTCCTTTTTTAAAAAAAAATAGTATTTTCTGTGATTAACTGGTCACATAATTTTGTGGGCTTTACAGCTTGCCCCCAAATCAGGGAAAAGTCTGCTGAAGAATCAGAGGGAAAGGGTGGCAAAGTGAATAAAATTTAAACAGATAAAAATAAGCTGAAGAAAAATTGGAGGGGGAATTCTGCCCCTCTACAACTACAGACCTATGCCCAGCCCCTCATGAATAATTACTCCATATTACTTATTTCATTATTCATTATTATTTGAACTTTAAGATGTGTGGACTTCGACTCCCAGAATTCCCCAGGCAGGCAGGAATCCACCCATCTTAAAGTTGCTAAGGTTAAAACACCCTGGGCTGGGAGCTACAGCTGTTTTGTGCAAATTTGTTTAGATTATTCTCTTTCGATTGAATTTCTTTCCAAACTTGTAAACTGCGGGAGGGGTGGAGAAATCATTACCCATTTAATGATTTGGGACTTTCGGTAACCAAAGCATGTATGGGAGTCCTTGCCTTACAGCCACAATCGAGGCCGAATGGACTGTTGCTAAATGAAACATTTGTTAAAATGACCCCAAAGGTGCTTTTTCAAGAGGCAGCTGGACTTCCTGGTTTTTCTTTGAAGACGTTTCGCTTCTTCAGCTCTGAAGCTTTGTTAATTTGTCAGCTGAGTTTTGCCCCATTTTATGTCTTTCTTGCCATGTTGTTAAGTGAGTCACTGCAGTTGTTAAGCGAATCTGGCTTCCCCCATTGACTTTGCTTGTCACAAGGTCACAAAAGGGGATCCTGTGACCCCGGGACACTGCCACCGTCATAAGTATGAGTCAGTTGCCAATCATCTGATTTTTGATCACAACGGTCGTAAGTGTGAAAAACAGTCATAAGTCACTTTTTTCAGTGCCGTTGTAACTTCGAAAGGTCACTAAATGAGCAGTTGTATGCCAAAGACTTGACTTGGTTTAGGGTCTCCTGCTTGGGTAGTGGGTTGGACTAGATGACCTACAAGGTCCCTTCCAACTCTGTCAATCTGTTATCTGTTATCAAGTTGCAGATGGTTTCTGGCTCACTCATGAGCTGCCAACAATTACTCTATCAATTAAAACTTAATGGGTACCTCCTTGAGCTGGGGGGTTGGACTAGAAGATCTCCAAGGTCCCTTCCAACTCTTGTTATTCTGTTAAAAGGCTTCCTCTTTGTTCTCAATAATATTGAGATTCAGAGCATTTGTTTTTCTGCCTCCCAAAGAGCTTGCATCAGCTACTTGCATATTTGCATTAGCAACAAACTTCAAAGAGAGAGAATTGAAAACGAAAGGGAGTGGGTCTTGTTTTTTAAAATTTGGAGGCTGCCTGACTCCCTTTTTAAATATTTTCCCCCTTTTCTTCTTTAACTTGGGTAGCTGGATAGCCATTTCCCACTAATCCTAGAACAGGGATCTTCCCTATTTTAAAAACAAGTGGGGATTGTGTTGACGGGGTGTGTTTTTTTAAAGGTAGGAGATTATTAACACAAAGTCACCAAAATGTTCCTGAACCCATAACCTTAAGGGCGTAATGCTTGAGTTAGCTTTTCCTTTTGCACCTGCCCAAATTTCCCAAGGAAGAAAAGGTCTGCTTGTTTACAGTCAATGTGTTAAAACATACCAACGTTACCCAGCTTTGTGGCTTCCAAATGTGTTGAATGCCATTCCATAATCCCCAGCCAAGCACCAGTTGTGGATGATATCAAATTAGCAGACCCAATCATCCAGTTTCATGGTTATATGTATGACTGTAATGTAGGTGGGTACTATTTCAGAATGATGCTGAACTATTGAGAGGGAGGGAAGGAAGGAAGGAAGGAAGGAAGGAAGGAAGGAAGGAAGGAAGGAAGGAAGGAAGGAAGGAGGGAGGGGAGTGAAAGATAGGAAATGGAGAGAGGGAAGGAAGGAAGAAGACAAAGAAAAAGGGGTTGAGATGGTGGAAAGATAGGAAGGAAGGAAGGAGAGAGAGAATGATAGGGAATGGAGAGTGAGAGAGGGAAAGAAAGAAGAAGACAGAGAAAGAGGGGTTGAGATGAGGGAGGAAAAATAGGAAGGAAGGAAGGAAGGAAGAAGGAAGAGAAGGAAAGAGGAAGGGAGCAAAAAAGGATGGAAGAAAGTAAGGCAGGAGAGCGTGAGGAAACAGAAAGAGAGAGAAAGGGGGATCAGAAGAGAAAGAAGGAATGAGAGAAATATGGAGGGAGGGTGGAGGAAAGAAAGAAGGAGGGGGAAAGAGAGGGAGTCAGGAAAGGAAGAAGCAATCAAAATTGAAAGAAGAAAGTGAGAAATAGGGAAGGAAGGAAAGAAGAAGAATGGAGGAAGGAAGAGACAGAAGAGAGACACAGAAAGAAAGAGAAAATGAAAGAAAGGGAAAGGAAAGGAAAGAAAGGGAAAGGAAAGGAAAGGAAAGAAAAGGAAAGGAAAGGAAAGGAAAGGAAAGGAAAGGAAAGGAAAGGAAAGGAAAGGAAAGGAAGATAAACTGCACGAATCTTTACTTTCTTGAATGAAGAAGCAGACTAGAGTTTCAGTTTTGAAACTTGGCACAAGTCCAGAGCATCCCAGCAAGGCTGATCAGGTGTATGAAAAGACCAAGTCATATAAGGGGTGGGGGAGGCTGGAGGGAGGCAGAATGCTCAGTCTGGAGAAGACAATCTGGGAAGACGGAGCGTGGGTGCCTGAAAAGTTTCCACATGAAGAAACAAAAGGCATTTCCTGGACTTTTGTGGGTTTTCCAAAGGGGCTGCCATACATAAAGGAAGGAAAGACTGCCTCCCGCCCCCATCACAACCAAGTTTCTCACGCCCTCAGGAGAACTAGAATTCCCAAACAGAAGTCTAGGATTCCTCTTGACACCCACACATTTATCCCAGCTTTTGAGTTGCAAATCTTTCCAGCCGGAAGTATTGCAACTGACCCCAGCATTTCTCGAGCTCAGCAATTTTAAGCTGGGTGGACTTCAACTCCCAGAATTCCCCAGCCAGCATTGCTAACTCCATGCTTCACAGTCAGTATGGTTGCAGAGTTCTGGGAATTGCAGTTGCAAAATGCCTGGGAAGTGGTCTAAAGCAGTGTTTCTCAATTTTGGCAAACTTTAAGGAGAGTGGACTTCAACTCCCATAATTCCCCAGCCAGCCATGGGAATTCTGGGAGCTGAAGTCCACCCACCTTAAAGTTACCAAGGTTAAAGAACACTGATGGCCTTGTAGAAAGTTAGCATCCATCCCTCTCCTAGAAGAATGAAATATTTTGGGAAATATTTTTAAAAAGGCAGAATATTATATTTCCCTAAAGTAGTAACATGTTTTTAAAGACAGAAAGCAGCCCCCAAGTCTTTCTTAATAGCCCCCAGCATATATTTGGTGCCCATTAAGAAAGACTGGGCCAGCCTATCTACAAAACAAAAGACTTTTAGCTTTAGGGGGATGGGATTAAGACATGCCCCTTCAGAACATAATAGGATTAACCCACTACCATCTAGCAGCAGAGCTCACCACATGGCACAATCTCCTAAGGACATTGCATCAGCAGTCCAAACTTCAACCAAACATAGCTCAGACAAACACCTAGGATTTGTACTTTGCCTATAGAGCCAGCTATGATCCCTACATAACCCCATGGGAGTCTGACAATAGCCAATAGAATACATGTTCTTGCACAGGAACAGGAAGCTCAAGTGCAAAGCCCAAGAGAAGGTATAATACCTCCGCCACTCTCAACTCCATGTGGTCAGCTGCACCAGAACCATGGGCTTGGTGGTTCCGTTCATCATTAAATCCTCTTTCCAATCAGCCTCCATGTTGTTTCCAGCATTTTTCTCCCAGCTTGCAATTGTACCGGATGGATATTTCTTCCCACAGCCTATACGTTTATCCTGACAGATACCCAGGGCTGCATGACTCTGCAAAACAGTCCCATTCGTAGACTTCTAAGAAACCTCGCTTGTTGGCAGAAGAAACGTGGTTAAAACAAACCTCAGTTTCAGAAGACAGCGCTCTGAAAGGAGCGATGCTGAGAGTTTTCCACCCTTGGCTTTGAGTCGTTCGAGCCGCACCTATTCCCAAGGTGTGAACATGAGATCCAGTGTACGAAACCGGAGACGCTGGCCTTAGCTAAAGCTGCTTTTTAATTATAGGAAGTACAGCTTATTTTCCATGAAGAAAACCAGCACAAAGACTTCTAAGTTCTCTTGTTTAAAAAAAGAGAGAGAGAGAGAGAATGTTGTAAGATCTGAAAATGCTGGAGTTTTTTTTTCTTGTTGTTCTATAAGCCTTAAGCCCCAAGAGGACACGGGTCTGGAAGTTATCCTTGTCATTATACAGTAGTCCTCAACTTAGGGACCATTCGAAGTTACAACAATACTAAAGAAAAATGTGATTTATGATGGTTTTTCAGCCTTATGACCAGGGGAGGGATTCAGCTGGTTCGGGCCAGATCGGGCAAACCAGAGTTTAAATTTATATCTGGTTTGCCGAACTGTTAGTTGAACTGAATGACTGGCCCTGCCGACTGCCCCCTCCCCTCCCAGGAGTCTGCAGGTAGCCCGTTTTGGATGCAGGTAAGTGCAACGTCCGCATGGAGGCTCTGGGAGGGCGAAAAATGGTCCTCCTGGAACTTCTGGAAATCCAGAAATGGGCCTGTTTCTGGCTTAGCCTCCGGAGCCCAGAGGAGGCTGTTTTCGCCTTCCCAGAGGCCTGAGGGAACCCTCCAGACTCTGGGGAAGGTGAAAAACGGCCTCCCGGAAGTTCCAGTAGGCCACGCCCACCGTGGTGTTGTTGGGATTTTTGACTTCCACCCCTGCTTATGACTGTTGCAGCATCCCTATGGCAACATGATCAAAATTCAGGCACTTGGCAATTGGTTCATACCGTAGCCAGGGGTGGGATTCTACCAGTTTGCACCTATTCTCTAGAACCGGCTGTTAACATTCTAAGCAGTTCAGAGAACCGGTTGTTAGAAGAAATTACTGGGCTAATCCTGTAAGGAAGGCAGGAAGGAAACATTCTGGTGTTGCTTACAGAAACTGCCTCTCCGTTAACCCTTATTACATTCTTGGCAGGACTAGACTTCCTGTCTCTGGAACTTCTCTGGAGTGTTTTTTCCTCCTTTGCTGGTACTTTGCTTGTGTGGAGTGACCATACAAAGTTACAATGGCACTGAAAAAAGTGATTTATGACCATTCACACTTACGACTGTTGCAGCATCCCCACAGTCATGAGAGGCCAGGCGAGGAGATGCGTGCCTCAATGTGAGTGATGAGTTGGCCACGCCCAGCCAATAACATGACCACCAAATCATGCCCACCAAGTAAGCCACGCCCACAGAACCAGTTGTTAAAAAATTTGAATCCCACCCCTGACCATAGCTATGATGGTTGCAGTGTCCTCGGATCATGCGATCTCCTTTTTCGGATGATGATGGATGGGATACAGATGATCAGTGGCTTTTTCCTCTAGATAAAAAAACAGTTTTGGATCACTAAAAGATCAAGGGAGGTACTAATACCACTCTATAAAGCCTTAGTAATACCATACCTAGAGTACTGCATCCATTTTTGGTCACCACACTATAAAAAAGATTGTTGAGACTTGAGGAAAAAGTACAGGGAAGAGTAACCAGGATGAACAGTGGGCTGGAGGCTAAAACATACGATGAACAGTTGCAGGAACTGGGCCTGGCTAGTCTAGGGAAGAGAAGGACCAGGGGAGACAGGATAGCAGTCTTCCAATATTCAAGGGGCTGCCACAGAGAGGAAGGGATCAAGCTATTTTCTAAAGCACCTGAAGGCCAGACAAGGAATAATGGATGGAAACTGAACAAGGAGAGATTCAACCTGGAAATAAAGAGAAACTTTCTGACAGTGAGAACAATCAACCAATGGAACAGAAGTTGCCCTCAGAAGTTGTGGGAGCGCCATCACTTGAGGCTTTCAAGAAGAGATTGGACTCCCATTTGTCAGAAATGGTGTAGGATCTCCTGCTTGGGCAGGGGGTTGGACTAGATGACCTACAAGGTCGCTTCCAAATCTGATTATCTGTTATCATTAAGGATGGCTGAGCCCCACTTATTTAATGACAGCAGAAAAATCCTAGAATTAAGGAGAAATTTCCTGACAGTGAGAAATTGTGGGTTCTTAAGAAAAGATTGGACAGCTGTCCAAAATGGTATAGACTGATAGCATGATAGCAGTCTTCTGATATTTGAGGGGCTTCCACAGCCAGGAGGAAGGGGTCAAGCTATTTTCCAAAGCATCTGAAGGCCAGACAAGGAATAATGAATGGAAACTGAACAGGGAGAGATTCAACCTGGAAACAAGGAGATTCACTTAACAACTGTGTTACTAATTTAACAGCTGCAATGGCTCACTTAACGGTGGCAAGAAAGGTTGTAAAATGGAGCAAAATTCATTTAACAAACTTCTCACTTAGCAGCAGAATGTTTGGGTTCAATTGTAGTCTGTGCCAGAGACAAATTCCTTGTGTGTCTAATCCCACTTGAGCAAATCAAATATTATATTATATTTAAGATGTGTAGACTTCAGCTCCCAGAATTCCCCAACCAGACATGTGGCTGTATTTTGAGGACTACTTATGTCTGGTTTTCCCTTTCTGTTTATCTCCACAAGATTAAAGACTTATTTCTCATTGCATATTCTCTCCCCTTCTCCCCCACCCCCTGAGGGCCATTAATTTAATTCCACAAACTATTTAATGTCACACGGTCCAATATATAGAGTATAAACATCTATTAAACCATTGACAAAGTCATATTTAAGCACAGGGGTGACCTGTCAATTAAGTCCACTGTAACATAAGTCTTTTCTCCCTGGGCTTAAAAGTTAACCTCTGCAAGGTTTCTTAAGGACACATTTTTTGGTCTCTAGTCCCCAGCCAACAGTTCATTTCATGACAATTAAAAGACAAAGGCCGTTCTTTTGAAGACAGCAAAGTCCACATTTTGGACAGAGAGGACCACTGGTTTGAAAGAGGGGTCAAAGAGGCTACCTATGTCAAAATTGAAGAGCCCTCTCTCATCACACAGGGGTGGGATACAACATCATCTATCTCCAGTCTACAAGACAGTTCTTTCGGCAAATGTCTACGGAGATTCTCAGTCCTCCAAGTCATGGTTGTCCCAAAGATGCTTTTTCAAGAGGCAACTGGACTTTCTGGTTTTTTTCTTTGAAGGTGTTTCGCTTCTCATCCAAGAAGCTTCTTCAGCTCTGACTGGATGGTGGGGAATGGAAGGATTGATACTCCTTGCAGACAGCTGGCCATTTGCATTATTTTAGAGAGCCGATGAGGCCACTTGGAGCTTTGTCTGTGCCCTCAGGGTCACCTAAGTGTTGCAAATAGGTGTGGAGCCTTCCTGGAACTGTCCATCTATGTCAAAAGAGGCCATCTATGTCAAAATGGAACAGCCCTCTCTCATCATAGGGGGAAGGATGCAACACCATCTACCTCCAGTTCTTTCAACCATTCCAAGAAGACTCCACACTCATTTGCAGCACTCTGGTGACCCTGAGGACACAGATAAACCTCCAAGTGGCCTCAATGACCCTCTAATAGGATGCAAATGACCAGCTGTCTGCAAGGAGTATAAACCCTTCCATTCCCCACCATTCAGTCAGAGCTGAAGAAACTTCTTGGATGAGAAGCGAAACGTCTTCAAAGAAAAACAAGGAAGTCCAGTTGCTTCTTGAAAAAAGCTCCTTTGGGACAACCAAGACATGTGGGACTGAGAATCTCCATAGACATTTCACGGCAAAATTGTACCAACTGTCAGATGTTTCTCCTGGCTCTGGATGGTCCTTTTCAATTGATATCATTCAAAGCCAGAAATTCAGACTGTTGGGATGTTTTAGCAGCAGCTGGCCGGCCAACTTTTGCCAAGTCAGCTTGTTGGGAAGCCAAGAAGGGGAAATGTTTTGAGCATGGATAAGCAGCAACTGCGTTGTGTGTTTGTGTTGCTGGTGGCTGATAAAACTAGCGGTTTTGAGACCAATGTCTCTGTGTAGATTCTCAATCATCCAGGTCCTGGTTGTCCCAAGCTTTTTTTATCATTCATTTATTTATTTATTTTGTCAAAAGCTTACAATACAACAGAAACAAGAATAAACATAAGTTTAAGTACAAGAAATAGGAACTAATAACCGGGGACAATAGGACAGGGACGGTAGGCACAATGGTGTGCTTATGCACGCCCCTTACAGATCTCTTAGGAATGGGGTGAGGTCAATAGAGGTTAGTTTGAGGGTAAAGGATGGGGGGAGGGTTGAGCAGGTGACAACAGAATCAGGTAGTGAGTTCCAGGCGTAGACCACTCTGTTGCTGAAGTCGTACTTCTTGCAATCGAGTTTGGAGTGGTTTACATTTAGTTTATATCTGTTGTGTGCTCTTGTGTTGTTGTTGTTAAAGCTGAAATATTCATTAACTGGTAAGATGTTGTAACATATGATTTTATGTACTATGCTTAAGTCCAATCTTAGTCGGCCTAGTTCAAGGTTGTCTAAGCCTAGAATCTCAAGTCTGGTGCTGTAGGGTATTCTGTTGCAAGCAGAGGAATGTAGTTCTCTTCTGGTAAAATACTTCTCGACTCGCTCAATTGTATTAATGTCTGATATACAGTGTGGATTCCAGACAGCGGAGCTGAATTCAAGTAACTGGTCCAGCAAAGCTTCTTGGATGAGAAGGAGAAATATCTTCAAGGGAAAAAAAAAACAGGAAGGAAGACTCACCTTAACGCAAAGGCGCTTTTCTAAAAGGCAATTGGACTTTCTTGGGTTTTTTTTTTTCTTTGAAAATATTTGGCTTCTCACCCACGAAGCGTCTTCGGCTCTCACTGACAGGTGGGGAATGGAAGGATTTATATTCCTTGCAATCGTCTGGTTATGAACTCTCTGAAGGTCGGCTGTTAGCTCTTAGAGCGTGCTGGAGGTCGCTGTTCTGACCCAGGCTTTGTAAACTGTAATTATTCACAAACTTGTTTTAAAAGCAAAACCTATTTTATTGCAATGCTGGGAATTGTTTTCATTCCCAGCCAGAATTCATCTCAAACAGTCCCCCAAGATAAGCACCCACCTTTCAGTTCTGTGGAGTGCTGCCAAAAACAGAAGCATCCAATGAACTAGAAAAGAAACCAACCGAAGTACCAAAGAGCTTCAAGGATGACTTGGAACTGATTGAACTACTTTGCTTCCTGCAAAGGTTTTGTCATCTTGGCCTGACCATTATCCCTTATGGGAGGGACAATCACCTCCCAGCCTTACTCCCAAGTCCCCCCTTTTGTTTCAGCTGCTCTTGCCTTCTAGCAGCTCTGCGCACACGCGCACTGGGAGCAGGCTCCCTGGGGTCCTCTGCTTCATTGCTGCCAAACTCTGAAGGCTCCAAAGGCAGCACCCCACTCCCAGATGGTCCTGGCCCCATCCCTGCATTGGATGCAGGACCTTCATCCAAGTCCTCTCCAGTCTCCCTGACTGGTCCCCGTTCTTCCCCACTGTCCGATTCCGCTGCCAGCTGCACCGGCTGCTGGCGAACCACAACGGTCACTTCAAGGTTTATCTGTACTCTCAGGGTCACCTGAATCATGTCAGAATGTTCACAAACTGGCAGAGACATGGGTAACAAGGTCAGCCAATAGGAACTGAATTGGGGGCTGAGATTCAAAGGAGTCTGGCCATGGCTTAGCTCTGTGCTCTCAGCTCTGAAACTGAAACAAATCTACTCTGAGCTCTGAAGCTGCTGCTTGTGTTTTGCTTGTAACCTTTACCATGTTGGAAGAATCCACTATTGGTATTGTAAACTTTACTTTATGTGTTATTCTGTATAAAAAGAAGTTAATGAATCCTGCTGAATCAGTCATCGGTGTGTGCTTTCTGGATTTGAATTTCTGCTGCAAACTCTAACAAATCAGAGAGCAAATGAGTCCCAAACCCACTTGGGACTACAAAAAGGACTATGTTGTAGAAGGAAGAGTGGTTGTGTTGTATCCCTCCCCCTCAGTTGAGAGAGGGCTATTCAATCTTGACATAGCTGGCCTCTTTTGACTCCTCTTTCAAACCAGCAGTCCTCTCTGTATATCTAGTATGACTTTTCATTAATCTATTACATAGTGTCAAACTTGATTTCACTGAGGGCTGCATCAGAGTTGTGTTTGACCTGGGGGGGGCAGGGGGTGTGGTCAGCTCGACGACACTCATGTCAGGGGTGCCTGTGGAGACTCGAGTGCTCTGCCAATGAAAACGGGCTCCCGAGCTCTGTTTCTGGCTGCGACAGCCTCCTGCAACCCTCTGCCAGCGAAAATGGAGCTTAGGAGGGACGCACGCGGCCGTTGCTGTGATGGCCTCCTGCAACTGACGCAGCCCTCCCGAGCTCCATTTTTGCTGGCAGAGGTACTGTGGGCCGGTCCTTCACTCTTTCCAGGGCAGCCCTGCAGGCCAGATCTAAGCACCCCCATGGACCGGATCTGGCTCACAGGCCTTGAATCTGACACCCCAGATCTAGTAGGCTTAGTTTAATGAAAAGAAGACCTAGGGGTGACATGATAGCAGGATTCCAATAATATCTCACGGGTTGCCACAAAGAAGAGGGAGTCAAGCTATTCTCCAAAGCACCTGAAGGTAGGACTAGAAGCAATGGGTGGAAACTCATCAAGCAGAGAAGCAATTTAGAACCAAGGAGGAATTCCCTGACAATGAGAACAATGAATCAATGGAATTGCTTGCCTCCAGAAGTTGTGGGTGCTCCAACAAGCTTTTAAGAAGAGATTGGACGATCATTTGTCCGAAATGGTGTAGAGTTTGAAGGTGGAGGTTCGTTCTCCAAGCTTGTGGGTTGGTTTCGTTACCAGGCTAGGTAATACCTTCAGCAAAGTTTGTTTTGTTTACTTTATTGTCATTGCACCTCGAGCAATGAAATTAAATGCCATCTTCAGTGTCCTTTATAACTCTAGAAATAAAACACAAGCACACATCCTTTGCATTCTATACAATTGAACTGAAAACCCCTGATATTGCATTAATATTGCACTATACAGTAGAATTCAATATAGTTCACTGCTCTGGGATAGAAGCTATTTTTTATTTATTCGACTTGTATGCCGCCCACAGGGTCCCACAGGGGTCGGTCCTCTCCCCCCTCTTATTTAACATCTACATGAAACCGCTGGGTGAGATCATCCGTGGTTTTGGGGTGAGGTATCATCAATATGCGGATGATACTCAACTGTATATTTCCACCCCAAACCAGATCAGTGATGCCCTCTCCGTGATGACTCGTTGTCTGGATGCGGTACGGATCTGGATGGACGGCAACATGCTTCGACTCAACCCGCCAAGACTGAGTGGTTGTACATACCGGCATCCCGTTCCAGCTTAGAATGTCCATCGCTGACCATAGGGGAGTGGTGTTGCCCCTGTGGACAGGGCGAGGAACCTGGGGTCCTCCTGGATGCACGGCTCCGGTTGGAGGAGCAGGTGGGAGCCGCTAGGGGGCCTTTGCCCAGGTCCGGCTGGTTCGCCAGCTTCGCCCGTTCCTGGACCGGGATGCCCTGCGTACAGTCACTCATGCCCTTGTTACCTCGCGACTTGACTATTGCAACGCTCTCTATTTAGGACTGCCCTTGCATACCATCCGGAGATTGCAGCTGGTGCAAAATGCGGCGGCGGGCGGTGATGGGAGTTTCCCGGTTCTCCCATGTTAGCCCCCTCCTGCGCTGCCTGCATTGGTTGCCGGTTGCCCTCGGGTGAGATTCAAGGTTTTAACTTTAACATACAAAGTCCTACATGACATGGGTCCTCATTATTTAAGGGAGAGACTGCTGCCGACATCGAATACTAACCGCCCTGTACGAAGTCACAGACAGGGACTCCTTGGGGTCCCATCAGCGGGCAATGCCGGCTGGCGGTCCCCCGACGACGTGCCTATTCTGTCGGTCCCTGAACTCTGGAACCAACTTCCCCTGGGGCTCCGCTTGGCCCCTGACCTCCGCACCTTCCGCCATGACTTGAAGACCTGGTTATTCGACCAAGCCGGGCTGTGACCTATGGGTGGGGTGTTTTAGATTCGGTTTTAGTTTCATTATTGGGACCATTAATCTAATTTCTTTTTAAATATTTATTGTGTCTGTTTTTATTGTAAGCCTTGAGTCTTCGGAGATGGGGCGGCATATAAGTCCCATTAATAAATAAATAAATAAATAAATAAATAAATATTCCCTAAGGACTCAGGGCGGCGAACATTAAAACAGAGAAAATTTACAGTAAAACAGAATTAAACAAGTAAACAAGCCAAATAAAGTTAAAATAAAACCCAACCCCCCCCCGGGTCATTCAAGGCCGGCCCGTTGGAACAACCAAGTCTTCAGGTCCCGGCGGAAGGAGTGGAGGTCAGGTGCCAAACAGAGATCGACGGGGAGCTGGTCCCAAAGGGCAGGTGCTCCCACAGAGAAGGCCCTAGCCCTGGGGACCGCCAGCCTACAATATCTGACTGACGGCACCCCAAGGAGGCCCCTCCTATGAGAGCGAACAGGGCGATCGGAGAGTGATTCACCCTATTTGTCCTTGTTTTTATTATCCTGTACTGTCTTCCAGATGGTAATAGTTAAAAAAAAAAGGTGCCCAGGATGAGATGGATCTTTGAGAAGGTTTTGAACTTTTTAAGGCAGCGGGAACTAGAAAGGGATCTGAATGTCGGTGTTCTTCTATTTATAAGGATTTTGTGTGGTCAGTAGGTCTGTGATGGGAGGTCACGTCAGGTATGGGTCTTGTGATGGGTAAAATGTAGGTTGACATCCTCTAAGTTCTGCTGAACACTCATCCTACACCCGAGCTACAGTTATTCGGTATAAGATTTCCTGCCTGAGCAAGGGGCTGGACTAGAAGACCTCCAAGGTCCCTTCCCACTCTGTTATTCTGACCAAAATGTGGACTTTGCTGTCTTCAAAGAAGAGTGACCATTGTCTTTCAGATCAGTGGTGGGATTCAATTTTTTTTACTAATGGTTCTGTGGGCGTGGCTTGGTGGGTGTGGCTTGGATTAGTGGGCGTGGCTTGGTGGGCTTGGTGGCAGGGGAAGGATACTGCAAAATCCTCATTCCCTCCCCACCCCACTAACCTGCTTTCCAGCTCCATTCTCCTGTGCAGGGCAACCAAAGAAGCCCCCAGCCAATCAGCTGGGACTCAATGGGAGGCAGAGAATAGATGGGGGTGGGGCCAGTCAGAGGTGGTATTTGCCGATTCTCTGAACTACTCAAAATTTCACTACCGGTTCTCCAGAACTGGTCAGAACCGGCTGAATACCACCTCCTAAATTCTGCTGAACCTCATCCTACACCTGTTACAGATGTTCAGTATAAGTGTCGTGCCCCTGGTGGAGACTGACTCTGAGGGAGAGGAGGAACTGCTGTGTAGCTGGAGAGGTGTTCAAGGGAACTGACTCTCCTCCTCCTCTTGTGGTCTACTGTGGAGGAGGGGCCTTGATCCTCTTCATGGGCTGCAGCTGTGATAACTGGATAAGAGGACGGACATTTCCTGGAAACAAAGCATGGAAATATCTCTAGTTTGTTGTTCTCTCTGAGTCAATGTCTGTGGATATTATCTTGCCTGAGGAATTTCCTCCTTCTTGTAACTGCTTGAGTGGGAGCTTTTTTGTCTCCAAAGGATGGAGCTTGGAAGCAAAGTGAAGGAATAAAAGGGGCTTCACCTGTTTTTTGTGACTGTGTTTATTTTGTATCCCACCCTGGGTCATCACAATAGGGTTTCCTGCCTGAGCAAGGAGCTGGACTAGAAGACCTCCAAGGTCCCTTCCCCACTCTGTTATTCTGACCAGAAGGTGGACTTTGCTGTCTTCAGAAAAGAGTGACCATTGTCTTTCAGATGCAGCTGGGCTGATGAATCCAGTCATGATGGATTTGTCCTCCTGCCTTGTGCCATGCATTTGTGAAGTGGTTGTTTCGGGGTTTTTTTCCAGACCGATCCTCTAACCAGGCCTTTCTAATCCCCTGCAGAATTGCCATGTCACCTTTCCTGAGGATTGGGCTGTCCAATTTTGACAGTGGCCCCTACCTCCCTTCGCAAGGAGACGTGATCGATCCCTACTGCGCCGTGATGGTGAAGGAGGCGGTGGAAGCTGGTAAGAAAACACCTCTCTCGGTCGGGACATCATTTGCAGTTGGGTGTGAGCGGAAGGTCTCCTCTGGGCCCTTGGATTTCAGTGAGAAATTGGAGAGTGTAAGTTTCAAGGATAAGTTTAAGGTATTATTTTCTCTTGGATTTTAACCTTAACCCCGAGGGAGGCTCTGAATCTCAATGAGGAAAGAAGAGACAGAGAAGGGCTATTTAATCTTTTTCACGCTGGCCGCTTTTCAGCTCAAAGCGATCCATTTCTCAAACTGTCTTTTTATTTTTTTTATTTTTTAAACCCAGACCTCCATTTACCAATAAAGGAGAACATTTGTAGCTCCGACGTGATTCTTTGGTGCTCTCTGAGCTTGGTTGTTTTCTTGCAGACGTTTCACGACCCAACTAGGTAACATCATCAGTGCTAGAAGGGGATTCTATTCTATTTTCTTCTTTTCTACTCTACTCTACTCTACTCTACAGGTAATCCTCGGGTTATGAGCATTCCCTTAGCAAACAATCAAATTTATGCAACCAGCGCCCCTAGCGTTTCCGAACAAGGCCCGACACTACGAATCTTGCAGCACCACGGCAGTTGTTCGCCCTTACAAACAACCACAGAGGCTCTACAACATTCGTGCGGCACGTTGCTGGCCAAAACGGATGCTTCTGAGGGGCAGATGTACCCCTCAGAAGCCCCATTTAGGCATCCACAGGCCTCCCCTGTCCCATTTCAGGCTGAAATGGAACTTCCAGGGGCTTGATCCGAGGCTCCATTCGGCCCTCTCCGGGCCTTCCCGGGCCCATTACAGGCTGAAATGAAGCTTCCCAGGGCCACATCTGGCCCCGGGAAGCTCAGTTTCAGCCTGCAACAGGCTGAGGGAGGCCTCTGGATGCCTGAACGGGGCTTCTGAGGGGCAGGTCTGCCCATCCAAAGGTCCATTTCAGTCAGCAACCTGTCAGATGAATGTTGCAGAGCCTCTGTGGCTGTTCATAAGGGTGAAGAACTTCCGTGGTGCCACCAGATTCATAGTTTCAGGCCTTGTTTGGAAATGCTAGGGCAGGTGTCACCAATCTTTTGGACCTCAGGGACCACCAAGGTCATAATTTTAAATCCTGGGGACCACTAACCAGTTCTGTGGGTGTGGCTTGGTGGTCATGTGACTGGCTGGGCATGGCTTGTATGTAAATATTATAAATATTTATATAAATATTGAATTTTTTATTAAAAAAGAGCAATTTTTACCCAAAATCAGTCAAAGCAGGCAGGCAGATTAAGTTGCTCACAGAATCACAGATTCACTTAGAGGTCTGTGTTTCTGCCATCGGCTATCTGAGTCTGCACTGCTTCAGTCCTAAGGAAGATTCGGCTCTGCTTAACAGAGCCGAAGTTCTAAAGATTAACTAGGAAACAAGAAATCCAATGATTTCCCAGCACAGCAGAACAGCTGATGGTCAGAAAAAGAAAAAATAGCAACTTAGCAGGCAAGTTTCCAGATGCCTACAATTATTGTAGGCTCGAATCCCACCAGGCTCAAGGTTGACTCAGCCTTCCATCCTCTCCGGGTAGGTAAATTGAGGACCCAAGATTGTTGGGGGCAATTAGCTGACCTTGTAAAAATGCCGCTTAGTAATAAGCAGGCATATACAATGGAATGAAGGCTATTGCTGAGCACATTGGGTTGTGCTCAAAATTGTAACCGCCCTGAGTCTTCGGAGAAGGCGATATAAATGTAATTAAAAAAAAAAAAAGTTTGCCAGGTAGGGAGTGAGTGGGCGGGGAGTGTTCCCACGGGCCATGTGGGTGGTGCTCAGCCTGGATTAATTGCTTTGGGGGGTGCTCTGGGGGTGACATTTCTCTGTGGCCCACCAAAATTTTCTCACGGACCACCAGTGGGCTGTGGACCACCAATTGGCGACTGCTGTGCTAGGGGGCACGGATCGCATATCTTCGAACGTTCACTAAGGGAATGCTCGTAACCCGGGGATTACCTGTCCTGCAATATAACCTTTACACTTTTAAAGCTTAAAGTCAGGGGCGCCCACAGGTATGATCAGAAAAGTCAAAATGGGGTCTATAACGATGAATTTGAAGCTCCACCCATTTTTTAAATGCTTGTTGCACGTAAAACACAGTACCAATCCTGAAATTGACATATGTGTAGCCATTTTATTTAGCCTTTTTATATGTTCCTTTTCTTTCTTTCTCTTTGCTGGTATTGGAAGGAAAGGTTTCGGGCTTGCCACATTCCTAAGGTGGGAAGAGTGGAAATAGAGAGAGTTGTTTAGGCTAGGTGGTGTTTCTTCCCGTGGGAACGAAAGCTGACCTTGCTGAGACCTGGAGGTGGAATTTGATGACACCAGGCAACATTGAGTTACTTCTATTGGGGAATGTGACTTTTAGAGGTTATTTCTAACTTCCAATATTATGTGGTGTAAGTCTGAGTTGTGTCAGATCCGGAATTACAACAGACTTTGCCAATTTGATGCTATTCTAAAGAAAAGGAATTATTATGGAAGATGGACTTCGCTGTTTTCTTTCTGAGTGGATTTCTTCACTTGGAAACCTGACATTATTCCGGATCTCTAAACACCATAATCCCGGACAAGGGTTGTGATTCAGGGTCCTGAGCCCTGGCTGTTTACCTGGAGCATTGGGTAACAGCAAAGACTCAGGGAAGACGACACACAGTTTTGAACCCACTGTTTTGGCCACCAGCTCTTCTTTTGGGACTAAACCTGCTTAGAGTAGAGAATCACATAAAACATGCTGGCGTCCATGTTAGAAATGTTCTACAGGCAGTCCTCGACTTACAGCCGTCTATTTAGTGACCATTCAAAGTTACAACAGCACTGAAAAAAACTGACTTCTGACTGTTTTTCACGCTTACAAGTGTTTCAGCATCTCCATGGCCACGTGACCAAAATTCAGATGCTTAGAAACTGGCAGGTACTTATGACGGTTGCATTTGTCCCAAGGTCATGTCAGGTGTGATCCCCATTTGCGACCTTCTGATGAGCAAAGTCAACGGGGAAGCCAGTGTCACTTAACAACCACTTAACAACTGCAGGGATTCACTTAAGCCCCGTGGCGAGAACGGTCGTAAAATGGAGCCAACTCATTTAACAATCGTCTCATTTAGCAGCAGAAATGTTGGGCTCGGTCGTGGCCATTTCGTCAAGGACAACCTGTGAATCGTGCCGATAAAGTCACTGCCCTTGGCTGCATTTTGCCCAGGAAAAATGCTGTTAATATATGGCCTTGCAAAGCTGTCAGTTAAATTGTAATTTGAGAAGGCTGACGGGCTAAAAATAAACTCTAGTTAATGTAGAAAAACACTTGGTCGCACAAAGAAAGGTCAGGGGAATTAATGCAATTTGCACACTCGGGTGCACACACACACACACACACACATTCTCCATAACATCCTCCAGCCCATGAAGGAACAGATCGAGAAAATTTGAGAATCCTGTGGCATTTAGGTATCAGTTGAAATATTAACAGGGGTAACCACAAAACTAGGGTCAGGTGAATAATCACTTTATGGTTTCTATCAAGTTCCTGTTTGGTGTGTGTGTGTGTGTGTGAATTTGCCAGATTTAATTCATCCAATTGGAGACAATTTGCGCATTGTGGTTACATTTCCCCCAAAACGTAAGTATTTTTGTTGGGCGTGTTTTTATTTTATCCAGAAACATCTATGAATTTGCCCTAAATTACAGGTAGTTCTCAACTTATAACAGTTTGTTTAGTGAGTGTTCAAAGTTACAGTGGCATTGGAAAAAGTAACTTGTGACTGTTTTTCACATGACCATTGCAGCATCCCTGTGGTCACGGAATCAAAATTCTGATGCTGAGTCATATTTAAGACGGTTGCAATGTCTCCTGGGGTCATATGATCCCCTCTTGCGACCTTCAGATAAGCAAAGTCAACAGGGAAGCCAGATTCACTTACTAACTGAACAACTGCAGTAATTCACTTAACAACTGTGGCAAGAAAGGTCATAAAATGGGGAAGAACTTGCTTAACAACTGTCTTGCTTGGCAGCTGAAGTTTTGGGTTCCATTATGGTCATAAGTCGAGAACTCCCTTGTACTGGAAGTTTTCTCCAATTGATGCGCACCAGTGGTGGGATTCGAAACTTTTTACTACCAGTTCTCTGGGTGTGTCTTGGTGGGTGTGGCTTGGTGGGCATGGCCATGTGACTGTGTGGGCACAGGGATTTTTTTTTTTTGCTTTTTTGCAGCCACACCCGCACCCAATTTTCCTCCTGGGCCTCAGGCAAGCCTCCTGGGGGTGTTTCACACCCGCTCACAGGAAGCTCCTGGGCCTCAGGCTCCTGGGGGGGGTGTTTTGCTCACAAAAAGCCAGAACTTAGGAGGGGGCGCAGCACACACACACCTCTTGCTCTTTTGGGGCCTTCTGGGAGCACACACACACACCTCTTGCTCTTTTTGGGGGCCTTCTGGGAGAGCCTCCTTGGGGGGTGTTTTTGCTCCCAGGAAGGTCCCCTGGGGCTCAGGAAGGCAAAAAAAATGGACAGGAAGGGGGGCTGTGCCCCTCCCTCCATGTTTTGCCTTCCTGGGCCTTAGGGAATCCTGGGCAAAGCAGTAAGACAAGCGAGGGGAATCCCGGCACAGCTGATCATATGACAGCTGATTGTCGAGAGGGGAAAAAAAGAGATACCTTAAGGGGAGAGTGTCAAGCGGGTGAGGTGAGCAAGCATTGGGTGGGTGGGTCAAGCGAGCCAGTGGTGACCAATGGCCAGCCAGAAGTTACTATCAGTTCAGCGACCCAGGCCAAATCCTTGCTACTGGTTTGACTGAACTGGTGCGAACCGGCTGAATACTACCACCAATGTGCACCTGAAAAGGTTTGGAAAAACTGAGAAAAAAATGAGAGTGGAGAAACTGAGGCAGAGAAAGAGAGAGGGATGTTAGCAGGGGTGGGCTTCAAAAAATAACCTTGTTGCTTGTATCCTTACGATTTATATGGACTGTTTCCAAGTATGATTTGATTGCTTATTGTACCCTATGACTATCATTAAGTGTTGTACCTGATGATTCTTGACTCTTATTTATTTATTTATTTATTGGACTTGTATGCCACCCCATCTCCGAAGACTCGGGGCAGCTCACAACTAAAACCAAACATCAACAATAAATAGTTAAAAAAAGAATTAAATAAACACAAGCCCAAAATTTATAACATTAAATTAGGATTAAAATTTAAAAATCCCTCCCCCTCCCCTCAGGAGGTCAGCACAGCCCGGCCTGTTCAAATAACCAGGTCTTCAAGTTGTGATGGAAGGCGCGAAGGTCAGGGGCCAGACGGAGCCCCAGGGGTAGTTGGTTCCACAGGGCGGGAACCGCCACAGAGTAGGCTCGACCGCGGGGCACTGCCAGCCAACATTGACTTGCTGACGGGACCCCTGAGAAGCCCCTGCCTGTGTGCTCTCACAGGGCGGTTGGCACTTGATATCGGCAGGAGACGCTCCCGTAGATATCCCGGACCCATGTCTTGTAGGACTTTGAATGTTAATACTAGAACCTTGAATCTCACCCGGAGGACAACCGGCAACCAATGCAGGTTGCGCAGGAGGGGTGTAACATGGGAGAATCGGGAAACTCCCATCACCACCCATCACCTCTTGACGAATGTCTCTTTTCTTTTATGTACACTGAGAGCATTTGCACCAAAGACAAATTCCTTGTGTGCCCAATCACACTTGGCCAATAAAGAATTCTATTCTATTCTATTTAGCAACCAGTTCTCTGCCTGGTTGCTGCGTGGGCATGGCCATGGTGGGCGTGGCCGAGTCAGCTTCCTGCACCACCCTGGCCTGGGTGTGAAAACAGGCTGCGGGGTGTGTGTCATTTTCCCCGGGCTCCGGAGGCTTTTGTCGAGCCTCCGGGAGGGCGAAAATGGCCTCCCCGGGCTCTGGAGGCTCTTTTCTGGAACTTCCGGGAGGCCCATTTTTCACCCTCCCTGAGCCTCCGCACGTACCTGCAATCCAAAACGGATGGCATGGGGACTCCTGGGAGGGGAGGGGCAGGGTGGGCAGGGCCAGCCAGGGGTGGGATTTGCCAGTTTGCCAAACTGGCCGTAAAATTAGCTACCGGGTCACTCGAACCGGTGTGAACCGGTAGCGTCCTACCCCTGGAAGTTAGGCACATCAAGGTCCATTTGTTTGGGGGTGGGTGGGTTGCGATGTTCCCTATGTTTTGATGGCATTGTGAGTATAACAAAAAGGAATGATTGTCGATCCTAGAGAAAGGCCCCGTGTTTGTCCAGAAGAAGCCGACAATGTATCCTCCTTGGAACAGCACGTTCGATGCCCACATCCACAGGGGCCGCGTCATGTACATTATGGTGAAGGACAAGAGTGCAGAGATGGTTTCGGAGACCACCGTGGAGCTGAACCTCGTTGCTGAAAAGTGCAAGAGAAATAATGGGAAAGTGGAAATTTGGGTAAGTTTCAACTCCCTGGGCCAGCATTAACTTTTAATGGCTTCCATGTATTACCGTGTTTCCCCGAAAATAAGACACTGTCTTATATTTTTTTTGGCTCCCAAAAACACACTAGGTCTTATTTTCGGGGTAGGTCTTATATATTTATGGTGCCAAATAGTGGGTGTGAGTGTGTAGGGGTTTTATGGTGCACGGTTGCTCCCTGAAAAGTCTTCCTGGAACTGGAGATTTACACTAGGTCTTATTTTCGGGTAGGTCTTATATTAGGCAGGTTTAGAAAATAGTGCTAGGTCTTACTTTCTGGGTAGGTCTTATTTTTCGGGAAACACGGTAGGCTTTTTTTCATAATCTTCTTTCATTCCCCTGGTTTCTTCGCCAGTCTTCTTCTCTTCTTTTTTTTCTTCTCCTCTTCCTCCTCCTTCTTTTTTCTTTCTCTCTGTCTTCTTTTTCCCCCCTTTCTTTCCTACCTCCCATCCTTGACTTTCAGTAAACCCCACTTCCATAGCAGTTTGACTGGATTATTATTAAAAAAAGAAATCCCTGATTTAAAAAAAAAAATCTCTGATTGCATTCCCATTTCCTTTCTAAATTCTATTTCACTGTCTTCTTTTTACAGCTGGAACTGAAACCCCAAGGAAGGATGTTAATGAATGCGAGATACTTTTTGGAAAGTGTGGGCAAGTATCAATTCCGCTCGTGTTCTTTTCAGGGTTTTTAGCATTTCACCCTCCCAAAAGTTGAATTCTGACCCCAACACTTTGAAAATACACAACTTTAAAGCAAGAATATTTTGCAATTTTTTTTAAAAAAAAAATGACCAGAGCTGCAGAAAAAAAGGAAAATGCTGGTTTTAAGTGCTCCAAAATATCTTTGCTAGAATTACCATGTGAGCTATTTTCTCTATTTTCTTTCCCCCCCCCAAGAATTTCTTTTTCCCAAAGGGCTAATTCCAAACCATGTCCTTATTTTTCAGCACCCCATTTTATTTCCACACACAGCTAATCCTCGACTTACGACCACAACGGAGCCCAAAATTCCCATAGCTAAGCAAGATCATTGTTAAGTGTGTTTTGCCTCATTTACAACTTTCTTGCCACCATCATCAAGGGAATCACTGCAATTATCGAGCTAGTCAAACGGTTGTTAAGTGAATCTGACTTCTCTGTTGACTTTGCTTGTCGCAAGGTTGCAAAATAAATACGAACCGGTAGCCCAGCATCCAAATTTTGATCACGTGACTACGGGGGATGCTGCAACAGTCATAAGTGTGAAAAATGGTCATAAGTCAACTTTTTTCAGTGCTGTTTTAACTTTGGTCACTAAATGGACTCTTGTAAGTCAAGGATTGGCTGTATTTATTCATTTGAGTTCTCCCTCTATATTTGCTGTGAATTTCCTGCCTCAAAATGGACTGTCGGTATCTATGGGATACGACATCACCTACCTCCAGTCTACTACAACACACTCCTTTCAGCAGTTCCAAAAAGGCTCCACACCCATTTGCACCACTTGGGTGATCCTGAGGACACAGACAAACCTCCAAGTGGCCTCAACAAGTCTCTAAAAGGATGCAAATGACCAGCTGTCTTCAAGGAGTATCAATCCTTCCATTCCCCACCATCCAGTCAGAGCTGAAGAAAGCTTCTTGAATGAGAAGCACAACGTCTTCAAAGAAAAACAAAGTCCATTTACCTCTTGAAAAAACACCTTTGGGACAATCATGATCTGGATGACTGAGAATCTCCATAGACTTATTTATTTATTTATTAATTCGACTTATATGCCGCCCCCTCTCCCAAGGACTCGGGACGGCTCACACTAAAATACAATACAACAATAAATTACTTAAAACTATATTAAACAGGTTATAAGCCGAATAAGCAATTTAAAACCCCCATATTAAAACAAAACCCCAAGAGTCAACATAGCCCAGATTGTAAAAACAGCCTTAGACCCTGAGAACACAGATAAACCTCCAAGCAGCCTCAACGGCTCTCTAAAAAGAATGCAAATGACCAGCTGTCTGCAAGGATTATAAATCCTTCCATTCCCCACCTTCCAGCCAGAGCAGAAGAAGCTTCTTGGATAAGAAGCGAAATGTCTTCAAAGAAAAACCAGAAAGTCCAGGTGCCTCTTGGGGGGGGAAAAAGCACCTTTGGGACAACCATGACCTGGATGATTTGAGAATCTCCATAGACGCTAAAATGGGATGTAGGAGTTTGTGGGAATGCAGCAAGGTTCACAACATGAACTGCACCATTGCATTAAGCCATAGAGGGAGAAGCAGCATGTGGTCAAAACGTCAAGATGATAATAGTGATTGACTTAGCAACTGTGGCAAGAAATTGACAAAATTCACCGGTCTTGCTTAGAAATAGAAATTTGGAGGACTACCTGCAGAGTTTAGGATTTAAGCATGTTATGTAGAAAACAGCATCTTCCTAGCTCATCATTCTGTGCCAAACACCCAACAAGAAAACAGAAAGAAACCCTCCTAATCTTGCCAGCTTTAAGATGGCTGGACTTCAAATCCCAGAATTCCTCAGCCAGCAAGCTGGCGAGATTTGGGAAACACTGCCCTAGTTTATATCTCAGTTTGGGAACTGCTGACTTTAGCAATAGAGATAGAATAACAGAGTTGGAAGGGACCTTGGAGGTCTTCTAGTCCAACCCCCTGCTTAGGCAGGAAACCCTACACCACTTCAGACAAATGGCTGTCCAACCTCTTTTTTAAAACTCCCAGTGTTGAAGCATTCACAATCTCTGGAGGCAAGTTGTTCCACTGATTAACTGTCAGGAAATTTCTCCTTAGGTCTAAGTTGCAATGCCCATCAGCCTCAGCAAAATCAATTCGGGTTGATGGGAATTGTTATCTGGCAACATCCAGAAGGCAGTTGCATCTTCTTCTTCTCTGCTTCATGAAGTCAGTATTTTAGAGTATGGAGGTTGTATTTAATGCACCCTACATGAAGATATAGGCTAATAAGGCTCAGAAAGCCTCAATTTAAACAAACTCCTTTCTTCTCAACATGCTAATTTTTTGCAAGTGAGAATTTTTATTTGGGGGGGGACCAAGAAAAGTATAATCTCTCCCCCATCAGATACATTTCTGGTGAAGTCCAGAAATAACATAAGCACCACTAACATTCTTCTGATGATAACAGGGGCTCTCAAGATTTTAGGAAGTGTGCCTGGTTATTTTTGGGGTGTTTCTTCACACTTTTTCGAACTGTTTTAAATATATGTTATTTACATTCATGGCTTAACCACGGAATTTCTTGTTTTTCTCTCTTACTCAGATGATCCAGAGTTTATCGACTGTGAAAAGGAGGGGTTTTTCTCGCTGCATCAACGGAGAGGAGCCATCAAGCAAGCGAAGATTCATAATGTCAAGTGCCACGAGTTTACAGCTACTTTCTTTCCCCAGCCCACATTCTGTTCTGTTTGTCACGAATTTGTCTGGTACGACCAAGGGGGTCCTTTTGGGCTTGGTCTGTGAAGGGAAGGATGCCATTTTCTTTCCTAATGGGAAGTTGCTGCCTCTGGAGAGCTGCTATGGTCCATTGGTCCAACAGCTGTTATGATCCATTGGTCGAAAGAGCTGCTATGATTTATTGATCCAAAGAGCTGTTATGATCCATTGGTCCAAAGAGATGCTACAATCCATTGGACAAAATAGCTGTTACGATCCATGGTCAAAAGAGCTGCTATGATCATCATCATCTCCATTTAATGACCCCATAATCGCTTGTGGGGTGGAGTCTGGGCAACTGAATGGAGCTGAGTGTTTACTGGCCAGATGCCCTTCCTGTTGCCGATGTGGAGTTTTGTTATATCTGCTGGATATATTCTCATTGTGCCCAGAGAGAGAACTATCTGCCACTGTCTAGGATTGAACTCACAGCCTCCTGATTGTGAGGTGAGAACGTCACCTCTAGGCCACCACCCCAAAAGAGCTGCTATGATCCATGGGTTAAAAGACCTGTTATGATCCATTGATCCGAAGAGATACTATGATCCACAGGTCCAAAGAGCTGTTTTGGTCATTTTATTCAAAAGAGCTGCTTTGATTCCTTAACCCTAACCATACACCCAGAGATATTTAATCTCATTTGGACTGAGTTGAAGCACTGTCATCCCCACCCAGACCCAAAGATGAGACCCCAACATTTTATTTTTTATTTATTTATTTTATTTGTTTTGTCAAACATATACAAGATAACAAGTGTAGGTATGAACATAAACATGCTGTCAGGATTCCGGCAGTTGCCCCAATTAAGTCATGAGTCTTAAGCCAAACTTCCAAAACTTCAGAAGGATTTATTGGGAATTAACATGTCCGGCACTGCCTGGGTGTAGCCAACTCTGAGACACATGAACAAAGGAAATAAATACAGATAAATGGGGACAGTAAGACAGGGACGGTAGGCACACTGGTGCGCTTATGCACGCCCCCTTTAAGGACCTCTTAGGAATGGGGTGAGGTCCACAGTAGACAGTTTGAGGTTGAAGCTGCGAGAGGTTGAGTAACAATGGAGTCGGGTAGGGCCTTCCAGGCATTGACCACTCTGTTTCTGAAGTTGTATTTTCTGCAATCGAGTTTGGAGCAGTTTACCTTGAGTTTGTATTGGTTGTTTGCCCATGTGTATTATTGTGGTTGAAGCTGAAGAAGTTATTGACAGGCAAGACATTGTAGCAGACAATTTTGTGAACTATGCTTAGATCGGTCCGCAGGCAGTGCAGTTCCAGATTGTCCAAGCCCAAAATTTCAAGGCTGGAGACAGAGGGAATTCTATTGTGAGTGGAGGAGTGGAGAACTGTTCTCGAGAAATCCCTCTGGACCCGCTCAATCATGTTAAAGTCCGATATACAGTGTTGGGTTCCAGGCAGATGAGCCTCATCACTAAGTTAGTGCATATGTGCACTAACGTGCCTACTGTCCCTGTCCTATTGTTTCTTTTATTTTTCTTATATGTATTCATTTCATGTATTCATAACTATGTTTATCCTTATACTTATTATCTTGTAAGCGATTGACAAAATAAATAAATAAAAAGTTAACCAGGGATTGAGATATGCAGCTCCTTTTTAAGAGCTGTTAAAGATCCATTGGTCAAACATGTCTACTGCTGTAGGAAGTAGAACCATGAGAAGCAGATGGAGAATCTCCAGCCCTGGAAGGACCATGTATTCATAGATATCTCATTTTATTTGGGTTCAATTGAAGCATTGTCATCCCCACCCAAACCCAATGAGCTTTAGATGACACCTCAACAGCATCACTTGATTGATCAGGGATTGAGTTCTGCAGCTTCCTATTGAGAGCTGTTAACCTTCTAGGGGCCAAAATTTCGAGTTTCGGAAAAATCAGATTAATTCCCTTTGATGGTCAAAAACATGTCATTTGGGAGTCCTTCTTTGATCCAGATTTGATCCAATCCAGTTTGGTTTCCTAATCTGAGCCAATCTGATAGGCCAACTAGATTTACAAAGTTGAACTGCACCATCAAAATTGGGTTTGATTCTGTTTGTTTTTCTGATTGGATAAATCTGTCTTCTTCAAGTGCTGCAGGACTTTGGATCCTCTGAATCAATTTTTTAAAAAAAACTTAGAATAGAATAGAATAGAATAGAATAGAATTCTTTATTGGCCAAGTGTGATTGGACGCAGAAGGAATTTGTCTTCGGTGCATAAGCTCTCAGTGTACGTAAAAAATACATTCATCAAGAATCATAAGATACAACACTTAATGATAGTCACAGGATACTAAATAAGCAATCAAATCATACTAGGAAATGAAATAAAATTTGATAATTAAATGGATAATTAGAATTTAATTTGACAAGTTAAATTCAATAAGCCTGAACACAAATCCCTGCACATATTGATTTTTTTTTAAAGTCATTTTTCTCAAATGCAGGCATGATTTGAAATCCGTTTATATTAATACTGTTTTTTTCTTTGTATTCCAGGGGCCTTAACAAGCAAGGTTATCAGTGCAGGCGTAAGATCTTTCAATATATTATATTTATATGTTGATGGTTATCATAACTGTGCAATAGTTCATGATACTCTGCTGAATAGCCTAAGAATGAAAGAGTAATTAAATAATCACAGCAATCTCTATATGGAAACAAAGCATGCAGTTTTTTTAAAAAAAATTAAGTGGGATTTTTTAAAGTGTAACAATCCTGCTCATATTTTCAATGTTCTCACAGTCCAGTACGTTTCGAAATAATTTTCAATCTCTGAGAAAGAAAATAGACACATTAGGTTTTCTGTTTTTCTCAGGATATTCAAGAAGAAAAGTTAGTCTCAAGAATAAGAAGCCAGAATCAAGGGAGAAAATATTTTATGATTGAATTGGAACTTTCAGCTTTTTCTGTCAGTCAAAATACAAAGTTATGAGGTGCCGTTTTCTGCCCTTAGAAACCTTAAAAACATGGTACCTTCTTTCACATGTGGTGGTTGTGTCCCAAAGCAAGGAAATATTGGGTTAAAATTAAAAATTGGCTGCAGAAAATTATAGGCCTTCAAATTGAACTCAAACCCAAAATATTTTTATTAGGAATAATTAGAGGAGAATTTAATTTAAAAAACCAAATATATTATAGTACATATAGTGACAGTGGCAAGAATTGCCTATGCACAAAATTGGAAATTGGACAGTGCCCCTTCCGAAGATATGATAATAAAGAAAGTATTGGACTGTGCAGAGATGGTTAAACTTACATTGGAACTGCATGATAGGAGGAATCGGAATATTATACGGTCTGGGATAAGTGGTATAGTTGGTTAGACAAAAGAAATAAGAATTAAAAGTATGTATGTATGTATGTATGTATGTATGTATGTAGATATAAGTGAAAATGTCAATGTCATAGAGTTGTTAAGAATGTACAAGAGACATGTAATTGTGGAAAAGCATAATAAAAGTTATTAAAAAAAGAAAAGAAACCTGAACCATCTCAAATTTTAGAATAACTCAATCCCTTTTTTCCAGATTGACAATCATAATTTGAATACATGCTGGGAACTGTGCTCCCAAAAAGAATGAAAAGAAAACCTTGCTTAAAATTCGATTTAACCGACACCCTTAATTAATTCAATATCAGGACTACCTTTAACTGTAAAGATGGGATCGTGTTCTCCTTCCACCATATCAAAATGAAAATTGTGGGTGGAATTTAGCAGAGCCCCAGTGGTTGCTCCTGCAACTGGAAAGACTGGGAATCCTATAGAAACACAAACGCACAAACACACACATGCACCAAATTCCTTATTTATTTTTTAGCTTCCCGGGTCTGGTCTCTGAACTTCAGGAGTTCTAGATGCAAATTTTATGCAAGGCTGAACTTGAGAAAAAAACACCAGAATAACAAAGTTGGATGGGATCTTAGAGAGTCCAAATCCTGCTCTAGCAGGAAACCCTCTGCTATTTGGGACAAATGGTTTCCAAGGAGGATTTGAATCAGTATCTCCGAGAAGAAGGGGAAAGGAACTCAGCTAACACGCTGAGCTTGTCGATCAGAAAGGTCGGCAGTTCAGCGGTTCGAATCCCTAGCGCCACGTAATGGAGTGAGCTCCCGTTATTTGTCCCAGCTTCTGCCAACCTAGCAGTTCGAAAGCATATAAAAATGCAAGTAGAAAAATAGGGACCCCTTTGGTGGGAAGGTAACAGCGTTCTATGCACCTTCGGCGTTTAGTCATGCCGGCCACATGATCATGGAGACGTCTTCAGACAGCGCTGGCTCTTTGGCTTTGTAACAGAGATAACCACTGACCACTAGAGCCGGAAACGACAAGCACGTATGTGCGAGGGGAACCTTTACCTTTACATCTTGACTGCCCCTCCAGGTGACCCAGGGATTCTGCTGGGTATGTTCAAAAAAGTCAAGATAGTGACCAGGACGGCACTGTCAAAAGCTCTGCCTGTTTTTTAGATGGCATCTTGGCTTTTGTTATCCAAAATCTGTGGCCACTCCTGATTGGCACCAAACTGAATTATTTCTTTTGCCCATCTTGCTGTATTTCTGTCCAGTAGTGTGTAAAAGAGTATAATTTATGTTGTGGTCTTTCTGTGTTCCCTGTAAAACTTCTTTTTAGTGAAAAGGCTCTCTCTTTTCCCCCCAGAATGCAATGCTGCGATTCACAAGAAGTGTATTGATAAAGTCATCGCAAAGTGTACCGGATCAGCTATTAACAGTAGAGAAACTATGGTAGGTTTGGGGTTGTGTTATTTTTGTCAGTTGGTAGCTAGAGTTACCCAACAAAGAGGCACTCAACACGGTTATGATAACCTTGATTTGATTTGGTCTGTCTTAGCACGCCAAGTGAAGCCAGTTCAATGAGAATAACCACAAAAGTTATTTTGAAATGGGCAAAAGGGACTATTTTGATTAAAGAAAATAATATTATAAGTACTTTCGTTTCCACATGGAAACGCTTCTGAATTTCGTGCTTGAAGTGGAAAAGAATGAAACTCTGATTTTGCGTTTTACCGATTAGATTGATCGGGGGTGGGCTTCGAATAATTTAACAACCAGTTCTCTGCTTGGTTGCTGGGTGGGTGTGGCCATGGAGCGTGGCCTAGTTGGCCTCCCACACCACTCTGGGAGCAAAAATGGGCCACGGGGGGCTGTTTTCACCTTCCCTGGACTCTGGAGGCCCCTTTTTCACCCTCCCTGGGCTCCAGAGGCTTTCATCGAGCCTCCAGGAGGCTGTTTTTTGCCCTCCCCAGACTCCAGAAGCCCTCTGGAGGCCGGAAAGGTAGAATCACAGTTACCAGGTCAAAGCTGCGGGGATCTGTTAAACCACATTTTCCCTTCTTTTTCTTCCAGTTCCACAAAGAAAGGTTTAAGATCGACATGCCCCATCGCTTCAAGGTGTACAATTATAAAAGCCCCACCTTCTGTGACCATTGTGGAACACTGCTCTGGGGCCTGGCACGGCAGGGCTTAAAATGTGACGGTGAGTTGGGATCGCTGGTGCTTTGGTGTGATGACCCAGAACAAGCAGAGGTGGTATTCAGCAGGTTCTGACCAGTTCTGGAGAACCGGTAGTGGACATTTTGAGTAGTTCAGAGAACCAGCAAACACCACTCTGACTGGCCCCGTCCCCATCTATTATTTGCCTCCCGAGTCCCAGCTGATCAGCTGGGTCTTCTTTTGTTGCCCTGCACAGGAGAAGGGAGCTGGAAAGCAGGTTAGTGGGGGGGGAGGGAATGGGGTTTTGCAGTATCCTTCCCCTGCCATGCCCACCAAGCCATGCTCACCATGCCACGCCATGCCCATCAAGCCATGCCCACAGAGCCAGTAGTAAAAATTTTTGAATCCCACCACTAGGGACAAGGCATGAAGGCCACACAGCCAACTGAGAGTTCAAATTCACCTTTAATGCTCCAAATTTCTCCCAAACACCCCCACGTTCTTGGCAAGTCCCAGAGCCAAAAGCACAAACACACACAGATCAGCCTCTGGCTGCAAGCAGTCTAGCAAAGCAGGGAAATGAATCCACGAAGCAAGGAACAGGCAAGCAGTCTGCAACGTCACACAAAACTCCACAAGTTCAGTGTTCATTCCTGACAAACAATCCTCCCCACAGTGTCTCCTTAAATCTCAGTCCCCAGGTGTGCCTTGTGAAGAGGGGCGGGGCGCTCTCCTCCTGAGTTGTCGGGTCGGCCTGCACTGTTCCCATCTTCTTTTCACTCTCCACGCTCAGGGATCAGGAGCAGGCGGTCCTTGCTCATCACCTGAGCTCTGTCACTCCTCATTTCCACTGCTTGGCCTCTCTCAGTCATCCTGCCCCTCCCCCATTCCTCCCTGCTAGCAAACTGTCCCAATCCTGAGGGGCCCTGGGCTGCCTCGTCCTGCTCCTTCCCACATTCCTCTGAAGCCAATGAAGCCACCCGCTCAATCTCCATCAGCCCCAGCTCTGACTTGTCCTCCCACATAGATTCAGGCTCCGACAGGGCACGACAATAAGTGGGGGATCTACAGCATGACATTTTTTAAAAATTACATTTATATGCCGCCCTTCTCCGGAGACTCAGGGCGGCTTACAATTTTTGGGATACAACCCAGTGTGCTCAGCAATAGCCTTCATTCCATTGTATATGCCTGCTTATTACTAAGCGGCATTTTTACAAGGTCAGCTTATTGCCCCCAACAATCTTGGGTCTTCAATTTACCTACCCCGAGAGGATGGAAGGCTGAGTCAACCTTGAGCCTGGTGGGATTTGAGCCTACAGCAGTTGTAGGCAGCTGGAACTTAAGTGCAGGCAATTAACAGCCTGAGCCACCGAGGCCCTTTATTTCAGCCCCACTATAGATAATCCTCAATGTACGACCACAATTTCCAAAATTTCAGTTACTAAGTGAGATGTTGGTTAAGTCAGTTTCACCCCATTTTATGACCTTTCTTGCCACAGTTATTAAATTACTTTTAAATCGGGGCAGTTGTTCAATGAGTAACATGGCTGTTAAGTGTTTCTGGCTTTCCCATCGATTTTGTTCATCACCAAAAGGGGATCACAGACCCCTGGGACTCTGCAACCATCATAAGTACATGTCAGTTGCCAAGCGTGCGAATTTTGAACACGTGACCAGGGATGCTGCAACTGTCATTAAGTGTGAAAAACGGCCACAAGTTCTTTTTTTTCAGTGCTGTTGTAACTTTGATCCCTAAACAAACTGTTGTAAGTCGAGGACTATCTGTAGGAGCCTGTTTCCCTCCCCACCTCCTTTTCCCTCCTCGTGTCCTGCTTGGGGGGGGGTTGGACTAGATGACCTATAAGGTCCCTTCCAAGTCTCTTAATCTGTATCTGTATCTCTCAATCCAATGTTTGCTGTTTATGTCCTATCAAGGCAGTGAACCATTTAGCAATAAAATGTTAGGGGGGAAAATTGAAGCAATAAAAGCAATCATTTCAGTTTGGGGCAAAAGAACACAACACATGTCTCACAAGCAGTTTCGAAGCTGGAGGTCTGACCGGTGACTTGGTCTCTGCCTTGCAGCCTGCGCGATGAACGTCCATCACAAGTGCCAGACCAAAGTGGCGAATCTTTGCGGCGTGAACCAGAAACTCATGGCTGAAGCATTGGCACTGATTGAGAGCAGGCAACAAGTGAGTAAGCAGGACATCCTTACAGTTGTCTTTGTAAAGAAAGATAGACGGTGGGAAACAAATGGAAAATATCTTTGTTAGCAGTCACATATCAGTCCATGGCTGACATGACAGATTCCCCTAGCAGAGGCAAAAAACCCCCGCAAACAAACAAAAAAGCATTTGGCTAGGGAGTTCTCGGAGTTGAAGACCTGGGACAAGTAACAGGAGCTTACTCCATTACACGATGCTAGGGGTTCGAACCGTCGAACTGCAGACCTTTCTGATCAACAAGCTCAGCATCCTAGCCACTGAGCCACTGCATCCCCAGATTCTATTCTAAATTTCTAGATATTTCTATATCCCTACAGGGTGACTTTAGCTCCTTTGCAGGAGGTGGGCTTCCAATGAAGAGGATTCGACATGGAGATACAGAGCCCTGCTCTCTTGCACCAATCATGCAGTGACGTCAGACCGGAAGTCTTTTTTTCACCCTTGTATGTTCTGTGTTGATTCAGGCCCGAAGTCTGCGTGATTCAGAGCGGATTTTACGAGAAGGACCGGTTGAAATTTCCTGTGTGAAAGAGGAACCGCTCAGCCCTTCTGTGCCCCCAACAGGCAGAAAAGGTATTATTTCATTTTATTAATATGTTTTCCTACTAGCAGAATTTTTGCCTTACCTCTGGGCTGTACAGATAGTCCTCGACATAGGACCACAATTGAGCCTAACATTTCTGTCATTAAGTGAGAAATGAGTTCAGTGGCTTTACGACCTTTGTTGCCCTGTTGGTTAAGTGGATCACTGCCATTCCTAAGTTAGTAACATGGTTGTTTATTGTCATAAATATGAACCCGTTGCCAAGCATCTAAATTTTGATTTCATGACCACAGGGATTGCTGCCACGATCATAAGTGTGAAAAATTGGTCATCAGTTACTTTTTTTCAGTGTTGTAACTTCGAGCAACCGCTAAATGAACAGTTGTAAGTTGAGAACTACCTATATAACTAGTGTTGACTTTAATTAAATCACACATACACATATGCCCAGCAAACTAGCATGATGGACTGAGGAATTCTGGGAGTTGAAGTCCACAACTCTTAAAGTTACCATGTTTGGAGATCTCTTCTGTAGTGTCATGTTGTATGATTCTGTGATGACCTGGGGCGTGGCACGAAGGCAACACAGTCAGATAAGCAATAAGAGTTCCTTTATTATCTCCAACTTTGCCCCCAGTGTCCAGGTTACCTTCTGGCTGGAGAAAAACTCTCCCAGGAACAACCTTTGACTGCAGAAAATTAAGTCCAAAACATGAGCAACACAAACTGTAACTTAAAGTCCAAACAAGCCAAAATGAGGTAATTAGTTTGGCAGGGCAGGAGCAAGAATTTCAGACTTGAAGGCAGGGCAAAACTCACACAGTTAGGAAGATGCCAAGAACACAGATAAGCCATGACAACACAAGATAAACTCAGGTTTGTTCCCAGCAGCCTGCAGCACGCAGCCTGCCTTTCTTATCAACTGTCTTCCCAGCTGTGGCTAATGAAGGGAATCAGGGCCCTTTCCTCCCCCATAAGCCATGCAACTCATGTTGCTCCCTTCTCAGTTTCTCCCTGCATGCCCTAGGATGAAGAGGGGGTGGGCCTGGTTCTTCCTCTGAACTCCCTCTCCCTTGTTCTATCTCTCCCCTGCTCTGCCCAGCTGGACTTTGCCCTTCCCCAGCCTCCTCCACAGCCAATGGACCCACACTCCCATTCCCTGTCAGCTGTTCGTCTTCCTCCTCGGATTCAGACTCTGACAGGGGCATGACAGATTCTGCCTTAAGGAATGGAATGACTTTTTTTTAAAAAAAAATGAGTATATTTCAACACACGTACCCTGGAATTTTTTTTATAGAACCACAAGGAATTTCCTGGGAATCCCCAGCAGATGACATCCCGATTTCTGATTCTCTCCTGGAACCGAGGAAAGACATTCAAGTAGAATTGCCAAAGTTAACCATCGATGATTTTTACTTGCACAGAATACTGGGGAAAGGAAGCTTTGGCAAGGTAAGGAGATGGTGAGGAGAACAAAAACCCTTGATTTTTAAATTATGCAGGGAGTGTGTAGTCATTTTCATAGTTCCGTCCTCTCCACTCCCCGATCCTCATTTCCTTCCTTTACTCTTGAAATGCTACTATGAAGGGGTAGCTGGAGAGCTGCTAAACCACCATTCCTCTGTTGTACTGAAAGGACCCTCTGAAACAAGAGCCAGGAAGAAAGGTCTCTCATTAGCTCAGAGTTGAGGTGAAGTATGATTTTAAACAAACCATAGTCCTCGACTTACAAACACAATGGAGCCCAACATTTCTGTGGCTAAGAGAGAGAGTTGTTAAGTGAGCTTTGCCCCATTTTACGACTTTTCTGGCCAAAGTTGTTAAGTGAATCACTGCAGTTGTTAAGTGAATCTAGCTTCCCCATTGACTTTACTTGACAGAAGGTCGCTGTTCTGACCTGGCTCCCAAACACGAGAAGTACACTGTTTTTTAACTAAACATTCCCTTTATTAGGAGCGCCAGCAACCATGGCAAAGAGTCTCTCTCTCTCACACACACAGCAGGCTAACAAAGTCTCTGTGGAACGCGAAGCTCACTCCCTTTCCCCCTGAAGTGATCCCAACCCACCAGGAGTCTCTCTGTCTCTCACCACACTCATAACAGAAGTCCTGAAAGGTGTAGTTGCTCTTTTTCCAGCAGTGGAGACACACACATTAGGTTTAGGTTTATTTGGACTTACAAGCCACCCGCTCTCCCGAGGGACTCAGGGCGGCATACATAAAAACAGAGAATACAAAAGTTAAAAACAATTTTAAAAAGTATTAAATCGACGCCAAATAAACTTTCGAATTAAAACCCAGATCCCCTGTCAGTCCAGGCCAGATTGTAAGAATAACCATGTTTTGAGGTCGCGGCGGAAGGAGCGGAGATCAGGGGCCAGGCGCAACTCAAGGGGTAGTTGGTTCCAGAGGGTGGGTGCCCCCACAGAGAAGGCCCTACCCCTAGGGGCCACCAGCCTACACTGTTTAGTTGACGGTATCCCCAGGAGGCCCCATCTGTGGGAGCACACTGGGCGATTGGTATTCGTCAACAGAAGGAGACGTTCTTGCAAGTACCCTGGATCCAAGCCATATAGGGCTTTATAAGTTGTTACCAAAAACCTTGAATCTCACACAGAGAGCAACTGGCAACCAATGCCAGTTAATGATGGGATTCAAATATTTTTGCCACCGGTTCGGTGGGCGTGGTTTGGTGGGCGTTCTAACTCAACTCCTGCAAGCCTGCATGATTCCGGTCACTTCAGCAGCTGCCGCACGGCACTATTCTGTGCCGGGCAAAGGAGCTGCGCTTCAAATTCAGTGGATAAAGGTGAATATGGGAGCCTGGGCAGGTGGGCCCAACAGCAGAGTACCGAAGAGAACCAGTTCCGTCTCTGCTGCTCATCGCTGCTACCGGCTCACCAGAACCGGGCCGAACCAGTAGAATACTACCACTGACACACACATATGCTCCAAAGGAGTACCCGACTCTAAGTGCTATACATTCCAAGAAAGAATTCCGATACAGTTCCAGACAGGATTCAAAAGTTCAGATTATCAGTGGCTGACTGAGAGGGAGATGAATAGTTGTCTGCTACATCTATTTGTCTCTGTCCCCTGCCTTTTATCCCCAGGGCTAGGATGGGGCTTAACTAGCAGCAGTGGCTCTTCCATCCCGAGGACCGGCCCATAGATTTCCACTGCTCTCCTCTCCTCTGCCTTCTGTGCATTCGCGCATCAGGCACTGGACCCAGCTGCTCCTCCTCTTCCTCATCAGCCACCTCCAGACCTGGGGGCTGTTGACTCTCCATCTGGGGATTGATGGACAGCCCAGGCTCTGCCTCTGTTTCTGACAGCCCCATTCCCTCTTCTCCCTCGAAGCTCTCAGATTGACTTGATGCAGACCATGACTCCCATGCCGCCTCCTCCTCTGATTCGGCTGCTAGAGGGGCTGGTGGACGACAGGCCACAACAGTTGCAAAAGATGATCACATGACCTGGGACACAGCAATCATCATAAATATGAGTCTGTTGCCAAGCATCTGAATCCTGATCATATGACGGGTGTGTGTGTGTGTGTGCTTCAACGGTCATGTGAAAAATGATCATCACTATTCTCAGTGCCATTATAATTTTGAACAGTCACTAAAATGAATGGTCTGTTAACTAAAAAGTACTTCTTTGGTCTTTTTAGTTGCCAGAAGAAAGGGAGTGGGGAAAGTAGTGCATTCCTTAAATGCTTCAGATAATTGCTAGGCAGCCGAAGCTGTTGGTGCGCAAGATTATTACTGGAGAGCATGATTGATGACTCTTGGCTATGGATGTGTCCCATTGGAGAATATACATCCAGGGGGTGGGGGGAAGACCAGGGTCAAGGGTGAAATGAATGATGTGTCTTAGAGTCAGCTGCACCCAGGTAACGCCAACATGGTCACTCCTAATAAATCAATTTTTTTTTTACTCTGAGAGATGTGGCTAGAGACTTATGATTTGAATGGGGGTGTATTGTCGAAGCCCTGACATGGTTGTAAGTGGAGGACTACCTGTACGGGGTCCACACAGATCTACAACTGATTGCAAACTCATGCAAAACTCTCAGGTCCCTATGTGTGAATTATCTTCCAACGTTGATGGCTTTGCTCATCTAACCTGCTCCTGGGTGATATTTTTTATTTTTTGCTCCAGGTTTTCCTTGTCGAGCTCAAAACCACAAACCAGTTTTTTGCCATGAAAGCCCTGAAGAAGGAGGTGGTCCTGATGGACGATGACGTGGAATGCACCATGGTGGAGAAGCGTGTCCTCTCACTGGCTTGGGAGCATCCATTTCTCACCCACGTCTTCTGTACTTTCCAAACTAAGGTTAAAAGGATACATGAATCCGTCAATCACTTTGTCCAAATCGGGTCAGAGAAATAAGGCTTGGTGTTCAGTTTTGGCATAGTCTCTGCTTGCGTAACGTGGCGTTGTCGACTCTTTGTGTCTTCTGTTCAATTGTGTCCAATTCTCGTGGGCGGCCCAGAAAAATCCCTGCAGTTTCCTTGCTAAAATTTTTCAGAAGTGGTTTTCTATTGCTTCATATCTATGGAGATTCTCAGTCCTCCATGTTGTGGTTGTCCCAAGAGGGCGTTTTTTTCAAGAGGCAACTGGACTTCCTTGTTTTTTCTTTGAAGACGTTTCGCTTCTCATCCAAGAAGCTTCTTCAGATCTGAAGAAGATTCTTTGAAGAGCTGAAGAAGCTTCTTGAACGAGAAGCAAAACATCTTCCAAGAAAAAACAAGAAAATCCAGCTGCCTCTTGGGAAAAAAAAAAGCACCATTGGGTTTGCCATTGCTTCCTTCCTAGGGCTCAGATAAGGTGACTGGCCCAAGGTTCCCCCAGCTGGCTTTGTGCATGACTAAAATTCACAATCTCCCAGTTTTAGCCTCGTGCCTTAACCACTTCACCAAACTGGCCCTCAAAACATTCTTAATTCAAGTCAACTTGCTGAATTCACTCGTTTTCTGTGTTTCTTGTGTTCGCTAAATGGGCCGAGCACATGCAATATGTGCCAAGTGCCCAGAAAACTAACCCATGTTTTACACGAATTGAGCACAGCAAGTTCCCAAATACAACAACTGTAGGCCATGTAAGCAGATTTGGGGTTTAATTTTGGCACTAAGAGGGAGCCACAAGGATAGTCCCTGGCAGTGGTGAGGTTCAAAAAAATTTACTACCGGTTCGGTTTGGTGGGCGTGGCAGGGGAAGGATACTGCAAAATCCTCATTCCCTCCCCACCCCACTAACCTGCTTTCCAGCTCCGTTCTCCTGTGCGGGGCAACCAAAGAAGACCCAGCCAATCACCGAACTGGTAGTAACACCAGTTGAATCCCACCCCTGTACTAAAGGAATATTGTCTCACAATTCCATTCTCTAACTTCATCTGTTCATCTGTTGGATGACAGGTTGCCATCCCAAATAATCTGGTAACTTTAAGACTATCTCTAGAGCTTTTGCCCAAATACTAAAGGTCATTCTTTCCCTTGCTAGGAGAACCTCTTCTTTGTAATGGAATACCTCAACGGAGGAGACCTGATGTTCCATATTCAGAACTGCCACAAATTTGAAATGGACCAAGCAAGGTGAGCTGGGCTTGGTTTTGTCAAACTCTTCTATCAATAGAGGAGAGTATTTGTAGCTCAGGGTTGAACTGTGGGGCCCTTGGTGCTCTCTGAACTTGGTTGTCTTCTTTCAGACGTTTCATGATCCAACTAAGTAACATCATCAGTGCTAGTATGGAGGGAGGTTTACTTTCAATTTATATTCTAGTGGCTTGTCCTATAAGTTTTAGTTGGAATGGTTTTGGGATTTCTTTGGTTGTTTATTGTTGGCTTCTTTGGCGGTTCCTTGATTAGGGTATAGTTTACTTGATTGTTAGTCTGATGTTAATCTTGGAGTTAATCAATGCTCATCTGGGTACTGATTGCTAGTAGGGAGGTGTCATGCCGTTGTTGGAGTGGCTCCAAGGGCTGTGGAGGAAATGGGGGAAGTCTGTCTGGGCATTCAGAGGAAGAGCCAAGGCCATCCCCTCTTCATCCTAGGGCACGCAGGGAGGAACTGAGAAGGGAGCAACATGGCTTGTGAGAGAGAAGAAGGCCCTGATCCCTTTCATTGGTTGCAGCTGGGAGAACAGGATATAAGTGGGCCGTTTGCACATGGCTCCCTGCTGGAAGCAAAGCGTGCATTATCTTGGTCGAGCCTTATCTGGGTTTTGGCGTCCTCCCAACTGTGGGTGCTGTGTTATCCTTTGAAAGTCTGCAATTTATCATCCTGGCCTGCCATGTTAATTACTTCAGTGTGGTTTGTGTTAGTTTTTTTAATTTCTAATTATCTTTACTTTGGGTTTGGACTGCATTTTTGCCCTTCATAGACTGTTTTTGAAGAGTTTGTTATCCAGCCGAGGATAATTGGAAATTGGGGCCAAGTTGAAGGCATTAAAGGGAATTTATTCTACTTTTGTGACTTCGTTATTTTTGTGCCATGCCCCGGGTCATCATAGGAGGTATGTTGGTCTTTTTGTCCCCTTTTGGGCTTGTTGATTGCTTCTTTTGCATAATATCTAGATAATGTTCATGTCTGTGTGTCTGTTGATGGCCAATTTGTCAAGTTGCCAGCCTTCCAGCATGCTCTAACATTTTTGGACTTGGCTTGGTCTTGGATGTTCCCAGTTGAAACCATGGTGAAGTCTGTCTATATGTTGTGAAATTAAAGAGTTTTTGTCGGGTTTTCCAACTGCCAGTCGGCATTCATGGATGCGTTCTGCCAGTCTTCTGTTTGGAGAAAAATCTACCTGTGTGGTTGCAATGAGTCAACAGTGACCTGATGGAACATAATCAGTCAGCATCCATTACACAATAAATTCTGAACAGACCGACAGCACACTAAGCTGGTTGTCTATAACCATAACCTCTGTCATGCCCCTGTCAGAGTCTGAATCTGAGGAGGAAGCCAGACAGCTGACAGGGAGTGGGCTCCGTTGGCTGTGGAGGAAACTGGGGAAGGGCAAAGTCCAGTGGGCCAGAGCAGGGGAGAGATAGAACAATGGAGAGGGAGTTCAGAGGAAGAACCAGGCCCACCCCCTCTTCATCCTAGGGCATGCAGGGAGAAACTGAGAAGGGAACAACATGAGTTGCATGGCTTATGGGGGAGGAAAGGGCCCTGATTCCCTTCATTAGCCACAGCTGGGAAGACAGTTGATAAGAAAGGCAAGCTACGTGCAGCAGGCTGCTGGGAGCAAATGTGACTTTATCCTGGGTTGTCGTAGCTTATCTGTGTTCCTGGCGTCTTCCCATCTCTCTGAGTTTTGCCTTCAAGTCTGAAATTCTTAATTCTGTTAATTACTTCAGTTTGGCTTGTTTGGACTTTAAGTTACAGTTTGTGTTGCTCATGTTTTGGACTTAATTTCTGCAGCCAAAGGCTGTTCCTGGGAGAGTTTTTCTCCAGCCAGAAGGTAACCTGGACATTGGGGCCAAAATTGGAGATAATAAAGGGACTCTTATTGGTTATCTGACTGTGTTGCCTTCGTGCCACGCCCCGGGCCATCACAACCTCCATCTTGACTTTGTGATATACCTACCAGGGGACAATCCTTCACTCGAACCTCATTCCTTTTTTTTTTTCAAGTCAAGATTTTTTTTATTTATACACAATCATTTTGAATACAGTGTATTGTACAGGCATCCCATTTTACACAAAAAAGAAAAAGTAGCATATATACTAATAGCAATAGTAGTAGTACAACAGAATGATTCTAATGATTCTATTTATAATTATGTTAGCTTATTTGTAATCCTATTGATTATATTAGCATCCTTATAGTTATAAACAACGTTCATGTTTAACTTAAACATAACACTGCTCTTTCTTCATCTAATTTCTACTCTTATCTCTAACCATTGATAAAACCTATTCCATGTCAAGTAATACTCTGTATCTCCTTTATCTTTTATTTTCAATCTATCCATCTCTGCACAATCCAATCTTTTCTGAATTATATTTTCAGAACCTCATTTCTATTCTGTGCTTTCATTATTAGATTGAGTCCCATACTACCACTTCTTACAATACTAGACAACACAGTATCAACAGTAGAGACCTTCAAATTTCTAGGTTCTATCACATCACAAGACCTAAAATGGACACCTAACATCAAAAACGTCATCAAAAAAGCACAACAAAGAATGTTCTTTCTGCGCCAACTCAGAATGCTCAAAGTACCCAAGGAGCTGCTGATCCAGTTCTACAGAGAAATGATTGAGTCTATCATCCGCACCTCTATAACTGTCTGGTTTGGTTCTGCAATGCAACAAGACAGACCCAGACTCCAGAGAGAAATTAGGACTGCAGAAAAAACAATTACTACCAACCTGCCTTCAATCAAGGATCTGTATACTGTACAAGTCAAAAAGAGGGCTGTGAAAATATTTACAGACCCCTCACATCCCGGACATAAACTGTTTCAACTCCTACCCTCAAAACGACGCTATAGAGCAACTGCACACCAGAACAACTAGACACAAGGACAGTTTTTTCCCGAATGCCATCACTCTACTAAACAAATAATTCCCTCAACACTGTCCAACTATTTACAAAGTCTGCACTACTATTACTATTAATCTTCTCATCACTCCTTATCACCCATCCCCTCCCACTTGTGACTGTGTGACTGCAACTTTGTCGCTTGTATCCTAATGATTTATATTGACTGTTTCCTAGTATGATTTGATTGCTTATTGTACCCTATGACTATTATTAAGTGTTGTACCTGATGATTCTTGACGAATGTATCTTTTCTTTTATGTACACTGAGAGCATTTGCACCAAGACAAATTCCTTGTGTGTCCAATCACACTTGGCCAATAAGGAATTCTACTCTACTCTACTCTACTCTACACTACACTACTCTACTCTACTCTACTCTACTCTACTCTACTCTACTCCACTCCACTCCACCCCACCCCACCCCACCACCCCACCCCACTCCACTCCACTCCACTCCACTCCACTCCACTCCACTCCATTCCATTCCATTCCATTCCATTCCATTCTATTCTATTCTATTCTATTCTATTCTATTCTAATCTATTCTAGACAAATAGAAATGATAACAAACCTTATTATTAATAATTGTAATGAAGTATCATTGTTCGTATCATCTGAGCCAGCCGGCCAGATTCTATTTTGGTTCTTGTTGTGATAAAAAAAATGTCTCCACATTTTATAGGTTCTATGCTGCTGAAATTATTTGTGGGCTGCAGTTCCTTCATTCCAAAGGTATCATATACAGGTAGGGATTACTTTTTTTAATCCTGAATTTTTGCTACTTCCAAATAAAAGATTAGAGTGCTAGAGAACTGCAAACTGTGAGGGTTCTGTGCAGATTCTTCTTGTTAATGCCCAAATTCTGATCAGGTGATCATGGGGGGGAGGGGGTGCTGCAACATGTGTAAGTGTGAAAAAAACGGTCATAAGACACTTTTTCCAGCAACATTGCAACTTCCAATTTCATGACATGAATGGTTGTAAATTGAGGATTACTTGTATTCTGTATGTTTGCTGCTTTGAGTTATGGCGGTACCTTGGTACTCAACTGCTTTGAACTCATCAAATGTGGTACTCAGTGAATTTTGATGCAAAAATGTTGTCCAGGTACTCATCGTTTGTTTCGTACTCAACACACACAAGCTACCACTTGTTGGTGTTGGCTGCCTTGTGACTCACTACATGATTCCTTATGGGGAAAATTTGTTTGATATGCATCGTTTTTGGTACTCATTGTGCCTCCCAGAACAGTGGTGGGATTCAAAAATTTTTTACTACTGGTTCTGTGGGCGTGGCTTGGTAGGCGTGGCAGGGGAAGGATACTGCAAAATCCACATTCCCTCCCCCACCCCACTAACCTGCTTTCCAGCTCCGTTCTCCTGTGCAGGGCAGCCAAAGAAGACCCAGCCAATCCCAGCTGGGACTCAATGGGAGGCAGGGAATAGTGGGGGACGGGACCAGTCAGAGGTGGGATTTGCTGGTTCTCCAAACTACTCAACATTTCCGCTACCAGTTCTCCAGAACCAGTCAGAACCTGCTGAATACCACCTCTGTCCCAGAAGCATTAATAATAAGTATTACTTACAGAAAAATTAATAAAGGTGAGATATAAATTAAATAAATAAATAGTTTTTAGGAGCAGGGACTAGCTAGCTGCAATGGATTGGGGGACTAGAGAAGACTACTGAAGTTACTCCCCCAAAAGGGACTTTTGAAGGAACAGGTCTAACCCTTCATCCTCTTTCAGAGACCTCAAGCTTGATAATGTTCTCCTTGACAAAGAAGGCCACATCAAGATTGCTGACTTTGGAATGTGCAAAGAGAACATGCTAGGGGACGCAAAAACAAGCACCTTCTGTGGGACGCCTGATTATATCGCCCCCGAGGTAGGTGGGCCTTAGTTCATCCAAAATAAAAAAAGCATATAAGGAACAGTTGCTGGAATTATTTATTTATTTATTTATTTGGTTGATTGATTTGATTTGATTTGATTTGTCAATCGCTCACAAGATACTAAGTATAACTATAAACATGAGTAAGAATACAGGAAATAGGTCCTATTAAATGGGGACAGTAGGACAAGGACGGTAGGCACGATTGTGCACTTATGCACGCCCCCTTTAAGGACCTCTTAGGAATGGGGTGTCAATAGTGGTTAGTCTGAGGTTAAAGGAGTGGGGGGGTCAGAGGATGTAACAACAGAGTCAGGTAGTGCATTCCAGGCATTGACCACTCTGTCGCTGAAGTCGTACTTTCTGCAATCGAGTTCAGAGCAGTTTATCTTGAGTTTGTATCCATTGTGTGCTCTTGTATTGCTGCGGTTGAAGCTGAAGTAGTCATTGACTGGTAGGAATTGGGTATGTCTAGTCTAGTGAAGAGAAGGCCCAGGGTGACACGATAGCAGAGTTGGTGGCTCAGGCTGTAAATGCCTGCTCTTAAGATCCAGCTGCCTACAATTACTGTAGGCTCGAATCCCACCAGGCTCAAGGTTGACTCAGCCTTCCATCCTCTCGGGGTAGGTCAATTGAGGACCCAAGATTGTTGGGGGCAATTAGCTGACCTTGTAAAAATGCCGCTTAGTAATAAGCAGGCATATACAATGGAATGAAGGCTATTGCTGAGCGCATTGGGTTGTGCTCCAAAAATTGTAAGCCGCCCTGAGTCTTCGGAGAAGGGCGGCATATAAATGTAAGAAAAAAAAAATTTGAGGGGCTGCCACACAGAAGAGGGAGTCAACCTATTTTCCAAAGCATCTAATAAAGACGAGATAATAAAGGCAAGACGAGAAACAATAGATGGACACTAATCAAGGAGAGAAGCAACTAAGGAGAAACTTCCTGACAGTCAGAACAATGAATCAGTGGAACGACGTGTTTGCAGAAGTTGTGGGATCTCCATCACTGGAAGTTTCTAAGAAGAGACTGGACAACAATTTGTCCAGAATGGTATAGGGTCTCCTGCTCAAGCAGTGGGTTGGACTAGAAGACCTCCAAGGTCCCTTCCAACTCTGATATTTTTTTTTTTGGTTCTGTTCAATTTATTCTGGTCATAAATCAGAAACAGAGTTTCAGAAAGAATCAGGAAGAAAAAGGAGTTTGAGAATCCTGTGACATTTGGGCGATTTGCTTTGAGTGATGTTACTGAAATCTCAGAGGATGTTTATTACCATCTTGCTGGATTCAGAATTCTTTTGTGAGACCCTGCGAAATTTCACTGTTCTCACCTGAAAAACCTGCTGTCAGGATTCCGGCAATCGCTCTAATTAAATCATGATGTCAACCAAGCCTGGGGGAGGGGTTCGTGAGCATAAGCTTCCATATCTGCAATCAAATTGATTTTTGGTGTGTTGTACAGGTCACTTTCAAGAAGTGAGGGGAGCCGAAGGTCAACTCATAAAACATTTTGTATACCCGTTTTATAGTTGACAACAGAAAGAAGGGGCAACAGTGTGGAATCGAAAGTACATACCATTCATATTTGTTTTCAAAGACTGATTAGATGGCTGAAGCTTCTGCCATGAAAAAATCTAATTGGAGAGCATGATTGATGACTCTTGGCTATGAGCGTTTTTTGTTGGATGATACACCTAGAGGTCTGGGGGGAGAAGCAGGATCAAGGGTGACAGTGAACTACATATCTCAGAGTTGGCTACGCCCAGGTTAGTGCCGGAGGCAGAATGTTGAATTCAAATAAATCCTCTTTAGTTTGGGGAGTGTGGCTCGAGACTCATGATTTAATTGGAGTAACTGCCAGAATCCTGACACATGATTCTTGAGCCAAACTTCGAAAAACTTCAGAGGATTCATTAGAGGCGACATACTGGCACTGCCTTGTATGAAGCCAACTCTGTCATATGTAATTTACAGTCCCCTGTGACCCTGTTTCCCCCCCCCAGGTGTGTCATAAATCAGATTCTCCAATTGAGCACCTTCACGAGCTGGGTGTTACCATTCCTGTTCTCCAATTAAATATATTCACAAGCAAAAGCTCTGGTATTTTAGCTACAATCTTTTAAAGATAAGAGTTGGAATGTACTTTCACTTTCAAACTGCTACACTTCAAATTTCCTTCCTCTCCCCTCCCTTTTTTTGCAACTACTAAAACAGGCATAGGAATATATTATGAGTTGACACTTGCAAGATTTGGACAAATTGGAGACGGGGGAATGGTTGGAGTCCCGTAGACGTCCTATCATCATCATTGTTAAGTCCAGCATTGCAGTCTCTACAGGTAGTCCTCAACTTACGACAATTAAAATGTCCGTTGCTAAGCAGGACTGTGGTTAAATGAATTTTGCTCCATTTTAGGCCCTGTCTGACCACCGTTGTTAAGTGCAATCACAGCAGTTCACTTCAAATCCACTTCACAGTCACGTCACTAACTTAAGAACTGCAGGGATTTTTCACTTAACAATGGTGGCAAGAAAGGTCCTAGAAAGGGGACAAAATTCACTGAGCAGCTGTCTTACTTAGCAGCAGCAGAAACATTGAGCCCAACTGTGGCCGTATGTTGAGGACTACCTGTATTTATTTATTTATTTATTTATTTATTTTTTGGACTTATATGCCGCCCCATCTCCGAAGACTCAGGGCGGCTCACAACTAAAAGCAACAACAATAAATAATTAAAAAGAGATTAAACTAGTTCGCAAGCCCAAAAATTACAAAACTAAAATAACAATAATTAAGATTTTTTTTAAAAAAAAAACCCCATCCCCCCCAGGGAGGGGTCACAGCCCGGGTTGGTCAAACAACCAGGTCTTCAAATCGTGGCGGAAGGTGCGGAGGTCAGGGGCAGGCGAAGCCCCAGGGCAGTTGGTTCCAGAGGTCAGGGGCCGCGACAGAATAGGCTCGTCGCCAGGGGACCGCCAGCCGACATTGGCTTGCCAACGGGACCCCAAGGACTCCTTGCCTATGTGCTCGACAGGGCGGTTGGCACTATCGGCAGGAGTCCCATGTCGTGAAGGACTTTTAAAGTGTTTTAAAGTATTAAAGTGTGCACCGTCCTTCTTTAAGCTTCCTTTTTCTTTCTTTCTTTTTTCAACTGTCCCTTCTTTTTCCCATGGCAGATTCTTCTTGGGCAGAAATACAACATGGCCGTTGATTGGTGGTCCTTCGGGGTCCTCCTGTACGAGATGCTGATTGGCCAGTCTCCCTTCCATGGCCAGGATGAAGAAATGCTCTTCCAGTCCATACGCATGGACAGCCCATTCTACCCCCGCTGGCTTGACAAGATTGCAAGGGACCTCTTAGTAAAGGTGAGGTTGGGAGATTCCATTATACCAGAACAGTATGTATGCTCCCATGATCATGGGATCAAAATTCAGATGCTTGGCCACTGGTTCACACTTACAACCCTGGCTGTGTCCCAAGTCATGCGATCCCCTTTTGCGACCAAAGTCAATGGGGAAGCTTAGCTTAACGACTGTGTCACACACTTATCAACTGCATCGATTCACTGAACAACTAGGGAAAGAAAGGTTATAAAATGGGGCAAAACTCACTTAACTAATGCCCCGCTTCACAACGGAAATTATGGGCTTGATTGTGGTTGTAAGCTGTCAGTCGAAAACTACCTGTACTTCCAGTTTTCAGGGAAATGACACCCTGTTCAACAACTGTGTGTTAAGGTAATGAAGACGTAATAGCTGACCAGCTGCTGTAAGGCTGTATGCCAAGATGATGAACAGCAGGGTACTGCCACTTTAAGAAGCTGTTTATATAAGGGAGGCCATGTGAGGGCATCTCTCTCTCTCCTCGTGTTCTATCTCCATTGTAGTTCTCCGTGTAGGGGCTTATTTTTACAACAATCACCCCTTATGACCATGGTGGGCAAGTTCCATTATGGTCGTAAGTCGAGGACTGCCTAAATTCTTTAACCTTAAGATCTAAAGAGACTGTTTTCTCGCCCTTCAAAGCCACGTGCTAGTGAGGGAGCAAATGTTTCACTGACAATTTTATCCATTTTCTTAACACTTCGATCTTTCGATTTCTAGCTTTTCGTTAGAGAGCCAGAGAGGCGGCTGGGAGCCAGAGGGAATATTCGACAGCACGCCTTCTTTCAGGAAATCACATGGGAAGCTTTGGAAAGAAAAGAGATTGACCCGCCTTTCAGGCCCATCGTGGTGAGAATTGTTTCTTTCACTCTCTTCCGCGCTCTGAATAACTTCTTCAAGCCACAGTTACATAAATTTAATTTATTCATTTGTTTATTCCATTCAGATAGCCCCTCTCCCAATTCCAGGTAGTTCTCAACTTATGACCATTCATTTAGTAACATTCAAAGCAGGGGTGGGCTTCAAAAAGTGGCCATGGTAGGTGTGGCCTAGTCGGCATCCTGTACCATGGCAGATGGGAGGAGTTTTTGTCCTCCCCGGACTCCGGGGGCTTTCCTGCCCTGTCTTGTTAATTGCTGCAGCATGGTTTGTGTTTGTTTTTATTTATAATTTATATGTACTTTGGGTTCAGATGGAATTTCTTCGCTTAAAAACTGTTCTTGGTAGAGTTTTTTTCTCCAGCCAATGATAACTGGACATTGGGGGCCAAGTTGGAGGAATTAAAGGGACTTTACCTACTTTTGTGACTTCGTTGCTTTTGCGCCACGCCCCTTTGGGTCATCACAACTTTTGGGACCTTCCTAACCAGATGTTTAGTATCCAGGGGGAAAAAAAGTTAAGTTTTGGGTGCCAGTTCATACAATTGGCTTAATCACATCAGATCAGGTCCTAGCAGATGCCTTGACACAATATGCAAGTTTAGTTAACTTTAACCTTGGTAAAGTTTTCTTTAACTGCAAACCCAGCTCACCTATGTGTTTTTTTTAATGCAAACCCACAACACAAGAATTTAATAACCAGGGTAAGTATCTGCAAATGCAGGCAGTGTGTGGGTGTGTGAGAGTGGCTTACACGTGCATGCCACTTGATCGTGCAAATGCAGTGATGGTGAACATGTTGGGCTCGGCGTGTCAAAAATTTGGAAAATGCCTAATTTGTCTCTCTTGGCATGTCACCCCTCTGCAAAACAGAGAAACAATTCTTTACCTATATTTTTTAACTAAAAATATAAAAATTAAATAAAATAAATATTTTCTTAAAAACTTTAAAATTTAATTTTTTAAAAAATGCAGCCCAATCATATTTGTGACCCCTGCCACATGCCACTTACTTTCAGGAAATGCTTTCTTTTGGGAGGGAGGGAGAAGTTTCAAATAATGTTACTACATTTTGCAATACATACACATAAAAAGAAAAAACACAAATCGACAGTCAAGAGAAACAATAAAGAGTTAAAAAAAAGAATAGGGATAGAAGTGTGAAGAAGTATAAACTAAAAGAAAGAAAAATGTAAATATATACAGTGAATGTCTCGCAAGTCCTTCTTGAAGGATATTTAAAAATGCTTACTGTCGATTCTTAGTTTAACACTATAATAAAATGTCCATTTCCCCCCAAAGAAAGGAGGAAATAATTTTTATAAAAATCTTTTTTCCTCCTTTTTAAATTCTAACAATCATCCAATTCGTAAGTCAAAACTGGATTTTTTTCCCCCATTTCTTGCAAAAAGTCCACAAGGGGTTTCCGATTATAGATGTCTTTAGTTATTTGTTTCTCCCACAAGGTCCATTAAAACTTGGCTACTGTTGCCAGTTCTATCATCTGTATTAGCCATTCCTCTACTCTGGGTATCACAGAATCTTTCCCACACTGCGTGTATAAAAGTTGTGCTGCTCTTATCATATATAACAGGGGTCTCCAAACTTGGCAATTTTAAGACTTGTAGACTTCAACTCCCACAATTCCCCAGGCAACCATGCTGGCTGAGGAATTCTGGGAGTTGAAGTCCCCAAGTCTTAAAGTTGCTAAGTTTGGAGACCTGGCTGAGGAATTCTGGGAGTTGAAGTCCCCAAGTCTTAAATTTTCCAAGTTTGGAGACCCCCTGATATATAACCATAAAACAGTGGGTGTGCTCTTTCTGTTGATGGAACCCTACAGCCTATTCAAAAGCAGCCCCTTTGTTGTTGAAATGGCTTCCTTGTTGAAATGGCTTTGGAAAATGTTCCTCCGTGGCCTTTGTGGCCTTCAAAAATTGCACAAAAGCACACCCTGTTCTTGTGTGACTTTCAGAGGCTGTGAGAGAGTGTCCAGATCTTCCAGGAAGTCTGGAGGCTGTGTCAGAAGCCCCCACAACTCACACGAGAATGGGGCATGCTTTCAGGAATAGTTGTTGGGTGTTGGAGAACATTCATCCAAAACATTGAGGGGTGTCACCTTTAATACACGTGCCATAGGTTTGCTATCACTGTGCTGGTATTTGAGTCCACCCTCAGTTGTTTTGCCCTTGGTCTTGGAAATGCTATCCAACCCAAGAAGGAGCATTGACCAAGGAAAGTTAAATTATATTCTATTCTAGTCTTCTCTATATTCTATTCTACTCTACGCTATTCTATTCTATTCTATTCCATTCTCTGTTCTTCTCTATATTCTATTCTATGTATTCTATTCTATTCTCTATTCTTCTATTCTACTCTATATTCTATTCTATTCTATTGTCTACTTCTCTATATTCTATTTATTCTACTATATTCTCTATTCTTCTGTATATTCTATATTCTATTCTATATTCTCTATTCTTCTCTATATTCTATTCTATTCTCTATTCTTCTTTATACTCTATTCTATTCTTTATTTGTTCTCTGTATTCTACTCTGTTCTATTCTCTATTCTTCTCTATATTCTATTCTATGTATTCAATTCTATTCTCTATTCTTCTATTCTACTCTATATTCTATTCTATTCTATTCTCTACTTCTCTATATTCTATTCTATTTATTCTACTATATTCTCTATTCTTCTGTATATTCTATATTCTATTCTATACTCTATTCTCTATTCTCTATATTCTATTCTATTCTCTATTCTTCTTTATACTCTATTCTATTCTTTATTTGTTCTCTTATATTCTACTCTGTTCTATTCTCTGTTCTTTCTATATTCTATTCTATGTATTCTATTCTATTCTCTTTCTCCTATTCTACTCTATATTCTATTCTATTCTGTTCTTCTACTATCTGTATTCTATTTATTCTACTATATTCTCTATTCTTCTGCATATTCTATATTCTATTCTATACTCTATTCTCTATTCTTCTCTATTTCTATTCTATTCTTTCTATTCTTTCTCTATTCTATTCTTTATTTGTTCTCTATATTCTACTCTGTTCTATTCTCTATTCTTCTCTATATTCTATTCTATGTATTCTATTCTATTCTCTATTCTCCTATTCTACTCTATATTCTATTCTATTCTATTCTCTACTTCTCTATATTCTATTTATTCTACTATATTCTCTATTCTTCTGCATATTCTATATTCTATTCTATACTCTATTCTCTATTCTTCTCTATATTCTATTCTATTCTCTATTCTTTATACTCTATTCTATTCTTTATTTGTTCTCTATATTCTACTCTGTTCTATTCTCTATTCTTCTCTATATTCTATTCTATTCTATTCTCTACTTCTCTATATTCTATTCTATTTATTCTACTATATTCTCTATTCTTCTGTATATTCTATATTCTATTCTATACTCTATTCTCTATTCTTCTCTATATTCTATTCTATTCTCTATTCTTCTTTATACTCTATTCTTTATTTGTTCTCTATATTCTACTCTGTTCTATTCTCTATTCTTCTCTATATTCTATTCTATTGTACTCTACTCTACTCTTTGCGTTCCTAGAGCAGCTGCATCTTCTTTCTAAAGTCCTCATGGTGGAAGACTTTCTACATTTCTCCTCAGAAAGTATGTGACAAGGGCATGGGTTACTGTCATTTTTCCAATCCTGACTTTTTAAAAAAGAAAAGCTCAGAGCCTTCATCTTCAGACAAATCTCCCTCTTTACTGGCTGCTGCAGAGGAGTTTCCTCCTTTGTTTGGGTCTAACACCACTTTGTCTCTCTCTCTCTCTCTTTTAAAGAAATCACCAGGAGACTGCAGCAACTTCGACAAGGAATTTCTCAACGAAAACCCACGGCTCTCCATCGGCGACCGGACCCTCATCAACAGTATGGACCAGAACATGTTTAGGACTTTTTCATTTACCAACCCCATCATGGAGAAATTGCTCTCCTGAGGAACGACCTACGAAAGATGCTTCCTGGTGAAGTCAATCCAGACGGCGGGAAATGACTGCCAGGGCTGGTTTTGCGTCTGCCTATTCCCTACTCTGAACTTGCAAGTTGTGAGAGTGCAAAAATTGGGTGAGATATCCTCGCACACCCTGTCTTCTCATTCACCAGGCAACCAGGAGGATGGAAGGACCTGCTTTGAGAAGAAGACTTGCCGGGACTCCCTGTTCTGACCCAGCTCCTCAAACACGGCAAAACCTTTGAAGTGAATTCAAAAAAATTCCTTTATTAGGAATGTCGGTAGCCCCGGTAAAAAGTTCTCGCAGGCTAACAAGTCCAGCCAGCAGGGAGATGAATAGTTGTCTGCCACATTTATTCATCTCCTTCACCTACCTTTTATCCCCAGAGCTAGAGTGGGGCTTCGTCCCAAGGGCCGGCCCATAGAGTTCCACTGCTCTCCTCTCCTCTGCCTTCTGTGCATTCGCACGTCAGGCACTGGACCCAGCTGTTTCTCCTCTTCTTCATCAGCCACCTCCAGACCTGGGGGCTGTTGACTCTCCATCTGAGGGCTGCTCTCTCTCTTTCTCTCTCCCCCTCCCTCCCTCCCTCCCTCTCTCTCTCTCCTCCCTCCTCTCTCTCTCTCTGCCAACAGGCCACAACACTTCCAAGACTGGAATTACAACTGCACAAACATTTCTCAAGACAACCACTATAGAGTTTTGACGTGCTGCAACCTATTATCCTTCTTGGTTATGATACTTTTCTGGTCCCATAATTCCAAGATCAGGCACTGCAAAGTCTTTGACTGATGCTTCTCCAAGAGTTCGCAGACCAAGGATGCCGCAGATACACTCCTCGACTTACAACCATTCATTTAGTGACTGTTCGAAGTTACAACGGCACTGGACAAAAAGTGACTTGTGGCTGGTTTTCACACTTAGGACCATTGCAGCATCCCCGTGATCAAAATTCTGGTGTTTGGCAACTGGCATGTACTTATGACAGTTGCAGGGTCCAAGAATCATGTGATCCCCCCTTTTGCAACCCCCCGACGAGCGAAGTCAACGGGGAAGCCAGATTCACTTAACCATGTTAATAATTTAACCTTAACCCTTAATGGCTGTGGCAAAAAAAAGGTCATAAAATGGAGCAAATCTCACTTAACCGCTGTCTTACTTAGCAGTGGAAATTTTGGGCTTCATTGTGGTCGTACGTCAAGGACTAACTGTATATCAAGTTTCTCCCCTTTCCTTCAACTGGAATACAGTGTTCCTCCTGTCAGCGTTCCAGCAAACCTCCATTCCAATCAGTAACTCCGAGAGAAGGATAATCTCAAAAGTGGTGCAGGCTGTTAAACACCTAGCACTTAGCTCCAGCTGCCTGCAATCAGTGCAGGCTCGAATCCCACCAGGCTCAAGGTTGACTCAGCCTTCCATCCTCTCGGGGTAGGTAAATTGAGGACCCAAGATTGTTGGGGGCAATAAGCTGACTTTGTAAAAATGCCGCTTAGTAATAAGCAGGCATATACAATGGAAGGAAGGCTATTGCTGAGCGCATTGGGTTGTGCTCCAAAAACATTGTAAGCCGGCCTGAGTCTCCGGAGAAGGGCGGCATATAAATATGAATTTAAAAAAAAAAGAACCTTTATTAGAATAGCACCTGGCACATTGGTGGAATCCCAACTCTAAAAGGTTTTTTGGGCTTCCCACAATTTCCCAAACTACAAATCCATCCCCCCTTGGCCGTCATCACATCATGTGGCCCAATCACAATCCGTCCAAAAGTAAGATCCTTATTTCATCCTGCACCATACTCAATGACCTTGGACTAACAGAAGAATTATATTTTGTCTACTTAGAGCTACTTCAATGAAATCACCCCACTCTCCCAGGCTAGGTGGCAGCGTGGAATATGGCTTACAAAGCTGACAGTCATAAGTCGAGGACTATCTATAACAGTGGTGGCTAACCTTTTTGGGCTCCTATGCCAAAAATTGTGCACGCACTTGCACGTTCACACTTGCGTGCCAGCACCTGGAAGGCAATGTCGCGCTCGCATGTGCTGCGCAGTCCCTACCTACCCACCCACCTGCCACCACCCCCTTACCTGCACTGCACCTCACAGCTGATGTTCAGTGGGTTTGAGGCAGGGTTGGGATCCGACAGGGTTAACTATCAGTTCAGTGATTTACGAGGTTCGGTGATTTACGATGTGCGTCCCTGCACACTGCACGCGCACCTGTAAATCGTCATCAGCTTGGTGCCTGGACAGCTGAGCAGTGCTGTGTGCCAAGAAGGAGCTTTTGAAAAAGCCCTTTTTTCTTGCTTTTTTAACTGCAGCTGTGCCTTGCACAGCAGCTGAAGTTGAAAAAGCAGGAAATAAAGGTCAGGTAAGAGCCCGGGTGGGCGAGTGGGCAAAAACATCAGCAGACATAGAACCGGTTCTATGTCTGCTACTCTTCAGAGCTACCGGTTCTACAGAACCGGACAGAACCGGTAGAAACCCACCCCTGGTTTGAGGCCTGAGGAAGGCTTGAGGAAGGCTTCTGCAGGCTTTGAACTAGCCCGTTTAGTCACTTCGGTATTTTGGAAAAACAGGAAGTGATGAAACGGGCTAGTTTTCGCCTGCAAAGCCTGCAGAAGCCTTCCTCAAGCCTTTGGGAGGCCGAAAAAGGCCTCAAACCCACTGAAAATCAGGTGTGAGACACGCACATGCACAGTGAGATAAGTTTGCCTGCAGCTCATATGCCAGCACAAATGACTCTATGTGCCACCTATGGCACATGTGCCATAGGTTCGCCATCACGGACCTATAAGACGATGAGACCCATGAGACAATTCAGAAGGATGACACTCAGGAAATATGGTCCTACAGCAGACATTCAATAGTGTGCAGGTAGTCCTCGAGCTTACAACAGTTCATTTAGTGACCATTTTGAATTTACGTACTGAAAAAAAGTGATTTATGATCATTTTTCACACTTACGATTGTTGTAGCACCCCCCTGGTCACTGGATCAAAGTTCATATGCTTGCCAACTGGGCTCATACATATAACGGTTGCAGCGTCCTGGGGTCATGCGATCCCGCTTTGCAACCATCGGGCAAGCAAAGTCAGTGGGGAAGCCAGATTCACTGAACAACCATGTGACTCACTTAACAACCTGTGGCAAGAAAGGTGGTAAAATGGGACAACACTCACTTAACAGCCGTCTTGCTTAGCAACAGAAATTTGGGGCTCAGTTGTGGTTGTAAGTCAAGGACCACCTGTAAATGATGCGTAACATCATATATTTTATTTTACTAAAATCCAAAGGAAGGAAGGAAGGAAGGAAGGAAGGAAGGAAGGAAGGAAGGAAGGAGAGAGAGAGACCCAGGAAAGAAGAAGAGCTGTGGTGGCGCAGTGGTTAGAGTGCAGTACTGCAGGCTCCTTCCACTGACTGCTGGCTGCCTGCAATTTGGCAGTTCAAATCTCACCAGGCTCAAGGTTGATTCAGCCTTCTGTCCTTCTGAGGTCAAAAAAATGAGGACCCAGATTGTTGGGGGCAATAGGCTGACTCTGCAAACCACTTAGAGAAGGCTGTGAAACACTGTGAAGCGGTATATAAGTCTAGGCACTATTGCCATTGCTATCTATCTATCATCTGTGATGGTGCAGTAGTTAGAATGCAGTATTGCAGACTAATTCTGCCGATTGCCAGCAGTTCAATCCTGACTGGCTCAAGGTTGACTCATTCTTCCATCCTTCCGAGATCAATAAAATGAGGACCCAGATTGTTGGGGCAATACACTGACTCCATAAACCACTTAGAGAGGGCTGTGAAACACTATGAAGCGGTATATAAGTCTATGTGTTTTTGCTTAGTGGGAAGGGAGGAAGGAAGGAAGGAAGGAAGGAAGGAAGGAAGGAAGGAAGGAAGGAAGGAAGGAAGGAAGGAAGAGCCGTGGTGGCACAGTGGTTAGAGTGCAGTACTGCAGGCTACTTCTGCTGACTGCCAACTGTCTGCAGTTTGGCAGTTTGAGTCTCACCGACTCAAGGTTAACTCAGCCTTCCATCCTTCCGAGGTGGGTAAAATGAGGGCCCAGATTGTTGGGGGCAACAGGCTGACTCCGTAAACCGCTTAGAGAGGGCTGTGAAACACTTGAAGCGGTACGTAAGTCTAAGCACTATTGCTATGGCTATCTCCACCCTTCTTCAAAGTTCACAGGACATATGTCAAAGATATTTCTTGCTAGTTTCTATTTTGCACACCATTCTTCTGAAAACATTTTCTCCCTAGAAAAATTCTCAGCACCCATCTTTCGTTTCCCAAAAGTTCTTTTCTCTCCCCAGATTTTGCAAACCTGCAGACCTTCTCTGCTTTCCCCATTGGAAAAAGGACAGGACTTCTTTGAATCTGTGTATGGGATTCCTTTGAAAAACTGTGATTTCACGTTATCTCCTGTATCTGCTGTTTTTGGCTAGAAAAACTGGATTGTGGTGTTTTTGAGTTGTGAATATGGATCGGGTTTTTTTCCCATTGAAAATGATTATTTGTAATGTTTGTATAGAGTAATTAAAAAAAAACAGTTGTCCATTAAAGCATTTGTCAAGTCTTGATCATTGATAACCACTATGGTGAATTATTTTATGTACAATTTGACACCCTAGTGCTTTCAACTCTCTGATACAGATTTTTTTTCTTCCAGTTCATTCTATTTGTTATTCTTCTGTGCTCCAACAAAAGATTTGGGGATCATTGCAAATCAGGTTGATTAAACACAAGCATATCCCTCTGTACAGGTAGTGTGATGACCCAAAGGGGTGTGACACAAAGGCAACACAGTCAGATAATCAGTAGGAGTCCCTTTATTAGCTCCAACTTTGCCCCCAATGTCCTGGTTACCTTCTGGGCTGGAGAAAAACTCCCAGGAACTGTGTTTGGCTGCAGAGAATCAAGTCCAAAATGTGGTCAACAAAAACTGTAACTATAAGTCCAATCAAGGCAAAATGAGGTAATTAGTCTGGCAGGGCCAGAGAAGGAATTCTAGACATGAAGGCATGGCAATAACTCAACCCAGTTGGGAGGATGCCAGGAACACAGATAACCAAAATCAACACAAGATAAACTCATGTTTGTTCCCAGCAGCTGCCGCACTCAGCATGCATCTCTTTTAAACTCTCTTCCCAGCTGTGGCCAATGAAGGGAATCAGGGCCCTTTCCTCCTCCGTAAGCCACACAACCCATGTTGCTCTCTTCTCCGTTCCTCCCTGTGTGCCCTAGGATGAAGAGGGGGTGAGCCTGGGTCTTCCTCTGAACACCCTCTCCCTTGTTCTACCTTTCCCCTGCTCTACTCAGCCGGACTTTACCCTTCCTCAGTTTCCTCCACAGCCAACGGAGCCACACTCCCGCTCCCTGTCAGCTGTTCGTCTTCCTCCTCGGATTCAGACTCCGACAGGGGCATGACAGGTAGTTCTCGACTTACAACAGCTCATTTAGTGAGTGTTTGAAGTTACAAAAGCACCGAAAAAAAGTGCCTTGTGTCCATTTTTCACACTACCATGGTGATATCTTCATGGTTCATCTTATAATGACCCTCATAACCCCTTTTGGGGTGGAGTCTGGACAACTGAATGGAGCTGAGTGTTTAGTGGCCAGATGCCTTTTCTGTCTCCAGTGCGGAGGGTTTTTTTCCCCCAGATCTATTCTCAGTGTGCCCAGAGAGAGGAATATCTGCCCCTACCTAGGATTGAACTCACAGCCTCCTGATTGTGAGGTGAGGGCTCCACTTCTAAGCCACTGCACCACTCCTGGCCTCTCCATGGTTGCATGGTCAAAATTCAGGCCCTTATCTATTGGCTCTTATTTATGATGGTTGCAAATTGTTCTGGGGTTAGCTTTGACGACCTTCTGACGAGCAAAGTCAACGGGGAAGCCAGATTTGCTTAGCAACCACGTTACTAACTTAACAACGGCAGTGAAATGTACAACGGGGCCAAATGCACAGAACGGCGGTCTCGCTTAGCAACAGAAATTTGTGGTTAAGTCAAGGACTACCTGTAGTGTAGTAGTAAAGAGACCCGAGCCTTCGTGAATTCGTGTGCTTCACTGAGACACTGATGTGGTGGCTGTTGAGTGGCGGGCATTCTGCAGCATCCATCATGGGATTTCCGGCTGACTCACTGCTTCGCAAAACCACAAATGCCATTGTAACGCACCGTGCTTCTATTCAGTGCAGCTGCTTGCCCTACATTTTGGCATTGGTGGTTGTAGAGATGTGAATGAATTAACTCTGTTGTCAGGGTCAGGTCTGCAGATCTGCCTTGTAACCTCCATAAATGGCTTTTAATCTTGCAAAGGGGAGGGTAGAGAGCCAGGTTGGTTAGTAGCGGTTAAGGCACCAAGCTAGAAAGAAGGAAACTGTGAGTTCTAGTCCTGCCTTAAGCATGAAAGCCAACTAGGTCACTTTGGACCAATCACCAGGAGGAGGAGGACTGCGAGGTCTTTGATGCTTGTTTGTTTCCTTGCAGACGTTTCATGACCCATCTAGATAACAACATCAGTGCTTGCAGAGAATGGGGTATTCAGGGAGGAGGGGGGGGAGGAGGAAGAGGAGGAGGAACTGTGAGGTTTTTGATGCTTGGTTGTTTCCTTGCAGAACTTTCATGACCATCTAGGTACCATCATCAGTGCATATAAGGTGTGGGGTTTGTTCTCTGTTTATATACAAGTGGTTTGACCTGTCAGTGTTGTTGGGAGTGTTGTATTCTTGATTGGGCTGCTATTTACTATTTTGATTGTTTGCCTGACTTAGTGGTTCCTTGACTGAGGTATCGTTTACCGCTTGATTGTTGTTCTAGTATTAATCCTGGTGTTCTCCTCTCTGCTTAACTGGGTTAATTGATTGCTGGCAAGGGGGTGTTCCCCCCCCCCCTTTTCATTCAGCTGGAACTTGTTAGGCAACCCACTGAAACTGCCAACAGAGAGAAAAACAGTCTCCTAGTGCCTCCTAGTGGACAACCATGAATAAAACCATAGTAGTACAAAATTATAACTACCAACCCCACTGCTGATAGGGGCAAGATGATGAGGCTTCTTGTAGGACACCCAGACAATTCAACACCTGAAGATCTCTGGCTTGAGAGGGCAAACAGATAAGGGAAGAAGATAACAGATAACAGATAATCAGAGTTGGAAGGGACCTTGTAGGTCATCTAGTCCAACCGCCCGCCAAGTGGAAGACCCTACACCTGTGATGGTGAACCTATGGCACCTGTGCCACAGGTGGCACGCAGAGCCATTCGTGCCAGCACGTGAGCCTCAGACAAACTTACCTCACTGCTCATGCGTGTGCCTCACAGCTGATATTTGGCCTGTTTGAGGCCTTTTTTGGCCTCCCAGAGGCTTGAGGAAAGCCTTTGCAGGCCGAAAAATAGAGGCCCGTTTCATCACTTCCTGTATTTCCGGAAATACCGGAAGTGATGAAACAGGCCCATTTTTTGGCCTGCAAAGGCTGCAGAAGTTTTCCTCAAGCCTCTGGGAGGCCGAAAAAGGCCTCAAACAGGCCTTCTAGGTGCTGGCATGCAAGTGAGTATAAGCGCATGCACAATTTTTGGCACACGAGCCCAAAAAGGTTAGCCACCACTGCCCTACACCATTTCTGACAGATGGGAGTCTAATCTCTTCTTGAAAGTCTCAAATGATGGCGCTCCGCAACTTCTGAGATGTACTATTTGTTAGATTTGCATGAAGAGTCAGACGCGGAGTGCTTCAGTGAAGAGTTTATTAGTGACTACAGCTCATAACAGACCCAATTTGGCTGGGCTGCGGCTGCTACTTATAGCCAGCAGCCACAGTTGCCAGCCAATCAGAGGGCAGGGTTTTCCCGCACTTTTTAAACCAATCATATTTGACATTTTACAAGAACAATTCAAACTAAACCAATAACATTCAAACCTACATACATAACACTATTCATAACTTCTACCTATCTAGCTAGCTATCTGTTCAACTATACAGATACTCCTTGCCTTACAACCATTTGTTTAGTGACCATTCTAAATTACAACGGCGCTGAAATGAGTGGCTTATGACTGTTGTTCACACTTACGAGGCCTGCAGCACCTCTGTCATCACCTGATCAAAATTCAGGCGCTTGGCAACTGACTCATATTTAAAAACGGTTGTAGGATCCCGGGGTCACCCATTTCCCGCTTTGCAACTTTCTGACAAGCAAAGTCAAGGGGGAACATGGATTCCCTTAATGACCGGGTTTCTAACTTAATGACTGCAGCGATTCGCTTAAGAACGGTGGCGAGAAAGATTCGTAAAATGGGGCAAAAGCTCCCTTCACAGCTGTCTCACTTAGCAATGGAAATTTTTGGGCTCAAGTTGTGGTCATAATGGAGGAGCAGCCATAAAGATAGTCCTCTACTTATGACCTGTCACTCAGCGTGTCAGGATTCTGGCAGTTACCCCATGAGTCTCAAGCCAAACTTCCAAAACTTCAAAAGGTTTTATTGGGAGTTAACATGTCCGGCACTGCCTGGGTGTAGCCGACTCTGAGACACATAATTCATTGTCACCCTTGACCCTGGTTTTCCCCCACTCCTTGGTTGTATCTTAATTCATATTCTCCAATGGGACACATCCATAGCCAAGAGTCATCAATCATGTTCTCCAGTTAGATATTTGCACGGCAGAAACTTCAGTCACCTGGTTACTATCTTTGAAAAACTATTTATGGAATGCACTTTCAATTTCCAAGCTGCCGCACTGCTCTTTCAAACCCCTTTCCCCCCTCTCTTTCTGTTGGTGTTGTGGTTCGCCAGCAACTGGTGTGGATGGCTGAGGTCTCAGAGAGCGAGGACTCAGATGAGGGACCTGCGTGTGATGCAGGGATGGGACCAGGACCATCAGGGAGTGGAATGCTGCCTTTGGAGATTGTGGAGGCTGGCAGCAGTGAGGAAGAGGCCCCTGAGGAGCCCGTGCCCAGTGCGTGTGCTGCAAGGCTGCTCGAAGGAAACAGCAGCTGCAGCAGCACGGGCGACTCAGGAGTAAGGCTGCAAGATAATGGCCCCTCCCTAAGAAGATAAAAGCCAGCTGAGAAACTGCAGTTCTTTGAAGAAGGCAAAGAAGTTTGATACTCAAGCCTGGTGGACGTTAGAATATCTGAGTTGGTGTTTGCAGACTCTTTGATTTATTGTTCAGGAACTTTATCTGTGGTTCTTGGCAGCCTTGCAAAAACTTGGCAAGGCGCTTCCTTATCAGAGCTAATTAGTTGGAAGCAGCCTTTTATCTGTGAAGAACCAGGATTCGTTAATGAAACAGTAAAAAGTTGTGCTGGTACCTTTGTCTTGTGTTTGCTCTCTTGGAACCAGGTTTGGGTCAGAATAGTTGGCAACTCTAAAAAGACCATAGAAATATTTTATGAGTTGACACAGCAATCATCCAAAGTTGCAGCAGACCACACAAGAGATACAGTACTTACGATCCATTTCCAAAATTTGATGGCTGCCACTCTCCCCACCACACACCATCAAGTGATAGTAATTTGGGTCCTAAAACTGCATTTACATTTATATAACCATGATTTTCGAAGAGTTTTGCTGAAATCTGGCCTTGACTTCCAGTTTTCAGCAAAAACAATGGGTTTGCTTAATGACCGTGGTGGCTTAATGACTTGCTGAGCAATCATGGTGATTTGCTTAACAACCGCCACAAAAAAAGGGGGTCATAAAATCAGCTTGGTCATGTTGGGTGATCTGCTTTTTTGACGGTTGGGACTTATGGCCAGCAGTTTTTGCTGAAGGAAGGGAAGCATCATTCCAAATTAAGGCATGCTTAGGGGCACTGAGGTCCTTTATTGCTTCTCAAAACCCCACTTTGAACTCCATTCAAGATAAGCGGCTTATAAATTCAAAATAAACCCAAGGAACAGGACTCCCACAAATCCTGCTGGGGAAAAAACATACCGCAGAAAGTCAGAACATTCCGCCCCCAAGAAGAATGAAATATTTTGGGAAATATTAAAAAGGTAGAATATTATATTTCCCCAAAGGGAGAAATGGAGAATATGTTTTTTTAGAGGCAGAAAGCAACCCCCACTTTCCTTAATAGCCCACGGCCAATGTCAGCACTTAAGAGATAAAGAGCTTATTGAAAAATGAAGACAAGCATCTAGATAGCTCTATTCATAAGCAAAGCAAATACTGCAGGCAGAAATCCATTCAAGACAGGATATTTTGAAACTCCCTGCAGCAAAGTCTGAACAAAGGCAGAACGGTAAGATTAGTCCTCGCTCGAGAACCAAAACAGGACGAAAGCCATTAAGACACAATAGGAATTGCCCAACACCCTTTCAGAACACAAGCCGCTTCAGCATTCCAAAATTCAACCAAACTTAGCTGAGACAAATACCTAGGATTTGCATTTCCTCTTTTGCCTATAGAGCCAGGTATGACCCTTACATAACCCCTTACATGAGCCCATAGGAATTTGACAACAGTCCATATAATACATGTTCTTGCACAGGAACAGGAAGCTCAAGTGCAAAGCCCAAGAGAAGGCATAACCCCCTCCCACACTCTCAACTCCATGGGGTCAGCTGCACCAGAACCATAGGCTTGGTGGTTGTGCTTCATCATTAAACTTACTTTCCAATCAGCCTCCTTGTTTCTATGTCTTTCTCCCAGCTTGGAACTGAACCAGATGAATATTTCTTCTCACAACACCATACTACCAAAGTGCTGCAGAAGGAAGGTGCGGGGGCAGAGATTTTCCTTTCACAAACAGGCTCTTGCCTGAGACTCACACTCATAAAAATCACACCTGCATGCACACACCACCCTTTCTGTAATCTCCCAGATTTCCAAACTGTAGTTCTATAACCAAACCACTAGATGGCAGACCTGTCTATTAAAGTAGAGTAGGCTTAGAGAATCACTTCATTGTCACTTTAAAATGTACCCTAATCGGCATACATTAAAATGAAAGAGAAAGCATAAAGAAGGTTCAGAATATTTTTCAACATGGGTTTTGTTTTACCAATGGTTAGATAATACAGGTAGAAATTAGAAGTTGGAAGAATAATACTATATCAGAAAATATTTATTATTATTATTATTATTATTATTATTATTATTATTATTATTATTATTATAATACACAAAATTGACAGTATACACAGCAAACAAGATAACCATGCTGGGTTTCATATCATAAATCACTAGTCGAACACTTCCCAAGTGTTTAGGACTGTGTGATGTATCGGCGGATTATGCGAGCAGATCTCAGTAAGGTGGCCTTCTGCAATGGTGATCTTGTCAGCGCCAATTGTTTTTAAGTGCTTGCCTAGGTCTTTAGGCACAGCCCCCAGTGTGCCGAGTACCACTGGAACCACCTGCACTGGTTTATGCCAGAGTCTCTGCAATTCGATTCTCAAGTCCTGATGTCTGGTGACTTTTTCAAGTTGTTTCTCGTCGATTCTGCTGTCACCAGGTACGGCAATGTCGACGATCCACACTTTTTTCTTCTCCACAATCGTGATATCCAGGGTATTGTGTTCCAAAACTTTGTCAGTCTGTATTCGGAACTTCCACAGTAGTTTTGCATGCTCATTTTCGACCACTTTTTCAAGCTTATGATCCCACCATTATTATTGTTGTTTTTTTTTTATTCACATTTATATGCCGCCCTTCTCCGGAGACTCAGGGCGGCTTACAATCTTTGGAGCGCAACCCAATGCGCTCAGCAATAGCCTTCCTTCCATTGTATATGCCTGCTTATTACTAAGCAGCATTTTTACAAAGTCAGCTTATTGCCCCCAACAATCTTGGGTCCTCAATTTACCTACCCCGGAGGGATGGAAGGCTGAGTCAGCCTTGAGCCTGGTGGGATTCGACCCTGCGCTAATTGCAGGCATCTGGATCTAAGTGCTAGGTGTTTAACAGCCTGCACCACCAAGGCTTGTTGTTGTTGTTGTTGCTGTTGTTGCTGCTGCTGCTGCTGCTATTATTATTATTGTTATTGTTATTATTATCTTACCAAGGACCTGGGATAAGGAAATCTGGATGTTTGACGGTGTTACAGATATCATCGCAGGATGGAAGCTGTTTCAAGTAAATCTGCCTTCTAGGTATGTCCAGTTTAATGAAAAGAAGGACCAGGGGAGACATGATAGCAGTGTTCCAATATCTCAGGGGCTGCCACAAAGAAGAGGCAGTCAAGCTATTCCCCAAAGCACCTGAAGGCAGGACAAGAAGCAATGGTTGGAAACTAATCCAGGAGAGAAGCAACCTAGAACCAAGGAGAAATTTCCTGACAGTGAGAACAGTTAAACAGTGGAACTACTTGCCTCCAGAAGTTGTGAAGTCTCCCACACTGGAAGTTTTTCAGAAGAGAAGGAACAACCATTTGTCTGATATGGTGTAGGGTTTCCTGCCTGAGCAGGGGGTTAGACTAGAAGACCCCCAGGGTCCCTTCCAACTCTGTTATTCTGTTAAAAGCTCTTTTGGGATCTTCTGTACTTTACTTTTAAAAGTGGAAAAAGGTCCTGAGAGCTACAGGGTTTTTTGTTTTTTGTTTAAATACTCTGTTATTCAGAGTTGTTGAGGTAATCAGACCTTCATTGCACCAAGAAGGACAAAACGTATCATGGTAGCAAACATGTTGGCCCAGTTCATTAAAAAAAAAATTACAGGATATTCCCAACACCTTGGATCACCTCACTTTTTTTTTTAATAAAAAGTTTTATTTCAGTTTTCCACATTTTAAAAACCTCTTTTTTTAGTGAACAGCATGATTCCAGGTTTTCACATTTCCACACAAACATGACTTCGATCACATATTCATCTTTCATATTTAGTTTCATATATTACCATTACTTTACATATTTTCTATTATTTTTCTCAAATACTTTCCTCAAGCTTATTTTATAAATTTTCAGTGCATTTCTTAACCTATTTCTTTTAACTTTAAATAAGTCTCATATCTTCATATTAGTTATACTTTGTACTTTTATCTGTCAGGTTTGCCATTGCACCGCAAATTCTTAATTCATCATTTCAAAAATGTCATCTCAATTCAAACATTTCAAAAAAGTTTCCCCCACAATTACCAATTAGAGTGTGCCACCCCTGTACCCTATATATCATATATTATATATATATATATAAATTTGAACTTTATGCTTTTCAGTTCTTTCCCATTACCTCTCAGGTTAAGAAATCTCTCACATCCTTCCTGTTTCACCTTTAGTCCTTATTCCCTTTTGCGAACTCCTTTCATATCCCTCCATTGGTAAAATTTATTCCATATTTTGTGGTATTCTGACTCGTCTTTATCCTTCAGTTCTAATCTCAACCTATCCATTTCGGCACATTGTAATATCTTAACTATCCAATCTCTTAGAATAGAATAGAATAGAATAGAATAGAATAGAATAGAATAGAATAGAATAGTAATACAGAATAAAGTAGAAATACAGAATACAATGCAGAATGGAATGGAATGGAATGGAATGGAATGGAATAGAATAGAATAGAATAGAATAGAATAGAATAGAATAGAAAAGAATAGAATAGTAATACAGAATAAAGTAGAAATACAGAATGCAATGCAGAATGGAATGGAATGGAATGGAATAGAACAGAACAGAACAGAACAGAACAGAACAGAACAGAACAGAATAGTAATACAGAATAAAGTAGAAATAAAGAATACAATGCAGAATGGAATGGAATGGAATAGAATAGAATTCTTTATTGGCCAAGTGTGATTGGACACACAAGGAATCTGTCTTGGTGCAAATGCTCTCAGTGTACATAAAAGATACACTCGTCAAGAGTCAAGAATCATAAGGTACAACACTTAATGATAGTCATAGGGTACATAGGGTTTCTCTTCTTGAAAATCTCCAGTGTTGGAGCATCCACAACTTCTGGAGACAAGTCGTTCTACTGATTAATTGTTCTCACTGCCAGGAAATGTTTTCCTTATGGAAGAGGCTGCCACATCTATGCCACTTTCCTGGGGAGAAATATAAAATAAATTCAAAACATCCACATCCCTTGGTGTAGAAAGCTAGCAGTGTCTTTTCCCCAGAGAGGTTATTTTTCTAGCTGCAAAGAATTATGCAAGCAGGCTGAAGGACTGGTTATATAAGGCCCTTGTTCCTGAGCTGGTTACAGACAGAGCCACTTTTTATGGACGCAAGCCTAGAATGGTTTTTCTTTTTCTTTTCTTTTTCCTCCTCAGCTTCCTTTATCCTCAAATGACCCACTTTTGATCCTGGATTCCAGCATCTAATTACATTATTAAAATAATTCGCATAATATTCCCCCTCCCCCGCTCTCAATGGGGGCACTCCCTAATGCCTTAGTAGCAAAAAAAACCACCGTGTGGAATTTTAGAAATTTGCAAAAGGCCAGATTATCAGAGTGTGTTTGCTGCGGGAAAGCAGGAGGTTTGCTTGTGGAGAAAATAGGCAGAGCAACTGACCAGATCTAGAACTGTTTTGCCTGCCTGCCTGCCTGCTAGCAAATCTGACATGCAACAATTAAGGGGTAGAGTAGTGATGGGGATATAATGCATTCAACAGTTAATGCATTTTTCTCCTAGAAAAACGAAATATTTTAGGACATACTAAAAAGGCAGGATATTTCCCCTAAAAGAGAAGCAGAAACTCAGCTCCCCCTCACCTTTGCTAATGGGCCATTAAAGCCTGGGCCAGTCTATTCTACATAACAAAGATCTACCTCCTCCAGCCGCAGACCCATAATAGGAATTGCCCAAAGCCCTTTTCATTACATCATCATCCAGCAAGGCTCAACCAAGCCTGGGACTCAGGACAGCCTACCGAGTTGCCCCTGCATGGCCCCATGGGAGTCTGACAACCAATCAGAATACAAGCTCAAATTCAAATCCCAACAGAGGGCATAAAACCCAGGCACTCTCAGCATATCATCTCTTCTTCTTGTCTTCCTTCACTCAAGGCATGTGATCCTGTCCACCATTAAACCATCTTTCCAACAGCACCCATATTTCCAGTGTCTTTCTTCCCCACTTGGAACTGAACCCAGAAGGATATTTTCTTCCAACACAGCAAAAGAGCAATTTTATTTTATTTTATTATTTATTTTATTATTTTATTATTTATTTTATCATTTTATTTTTTATTACTTTACAGGTAATCCTCGACTTACAACCACAGTTGAGCCCAAAATTTCTGTTGTTAACTGAGGCAGTTTGTTAAGTGAGTTTTGCCCCATTTCATGACCTTTCTTTGCCCCAGTTGTTAAGTGAATCCCTGCAGTTGTTTAAGTTAGCAACACGGTCGTTAAGTGAATCTGGCTTCCCCATTGACTTCGCTTGTCCGAAGGTCGCAGAAAAAGATCACGTGACTCCAGGACACTACAACCGTCATAAGTACGAGCCACTTGCCAAGCATTCTAATTTTGATGACGTGATCACGGGGGAACATTGCAACGGTCGTAAGTGTGAAAAACTGTCATAAGTCACTTTTTACAGTGAAGTTGTAACTTTTTTTTTTGATACTTGCTGAAATTGCTTTTTTTATTTTTTTTTATTATTAAATTGTATTTAGTTTTCAAAATTTAAAAACATAAAATAAAACTGCACACATCGTTATATCAAGGTCAAGACATCTTTTACATTTCCTTATCATCTTTCTATATACACATTTCTTTCGTTATACAATTTCAGCTTAATATATAAATATAGATAGATTAGATATGAATATAGATAGAAGTGTTTACATAGCTTCTTATTCTTTACCTAATTGCCATTTTGATTTCTTTTTATTCTTAAACCATTCATATCAGGCATCCCAGACATTATAATATTGTATAATATTGATGTTGTAAGTCGGTCCCCGACTTATGGAACGAACTGCCTCTGGACCTCCGTCTGGCCCCTGACCTCCGCACCTTCCGCCGCGATTTAAAGACCTGGTTGTTCGACCAAATCGGGCTGTGATTACCTCACCAGGGCCATGGGATAATTTTAAGTATTTTAATTTGGTTTTATTGGGCTTTAAAATTGTTTAATTCTTTTTAAAATAATTATTGTATTGTATGTTTTAACTATGAGCCGCCCCGAGTCTTCGGAGATGGGGCAGCATATAAGTCCAATAAAATAAAATAAATAAATAAATAACTAAACGAATGGTTGTAAGTTGAGGATTACCTATGCCTTATTTTACTTTACTTTACTCTTTATTTTATTTTACTACTTTCTTTTATGGCTTCCTAAGAAAACTTCCAAAGGCAGGCAATACTTGAGAGGTTGGATAATAACCGGGAAAGCAAAGCATTTTGTTTAAAATACCAAGTGAAACATTTGTCTTGCACACTTAAGCACGATGATGCATTGCCATGAAGGAAAGTTACTGATTCTTGCATCATCTAACATGTTGGACTTAATAACGTAACCAGGAGGTTATTACTGAAATGAGAACAGGAAGGTCAGGCTGAAAAATCTCTAAAAAAACACATTCTTCCCCCTCACTTTTATATATATTATTATTATTATTTACAACTACAAGTATGCAACACAGTGCAACCGTTTTGGAGTTACATTTGCCATATTAGTTTTGGAGGAGTTACAGGATGGAAAAGTACCCAGGTCTTCCCATTTCTTGGTGATGGAAGTCCCTAGAAATCCTATGTGTGAAAAACAGGATTATGTAATCGTTTCTATGTGATATTCTATAAATGTTTGTAACCATCTTAAGGGCTGTGTCTCCTTCTCCTAATCAATTGGGAGATGGGGTCCTATTTGCAAATATCTTAAATAAAGCCTTCTACGGATCCTGGTTGTCAAAGTCTGTTATTTTTATTCAAATCTCTCACATACAAACATATTACTAGACCATCAACATTCATATTATTGACACAATATTTACTTTTTGATTCTATTCATCCTAGCTATTTTTGTTCCAACCTTCCCTTCTTTTTTGCACCCACTGATAAAACTTATGCCACGTTTCATAATAATCTGATTCCCCCTTGTTTTTCAATTCTAAGATTAGCCTATCCGATTCTGCACAAGCCATTATTTTTCTTACTATCTCTTTTTCTGGTGGTCTGTAAGAGGTCTGTAAGGGGCGTACATAAATGCACCATCGTGCCTCCCTTCCCTATCCTATTGTCCCCATTTATTCGTACCTATTTCCTGTATTCTTACTCATGTTTATACTTATACCTATTATCTTATAAGCGATTGACAAATCAAATAAATAAATAAAATAAATAAATACATAAATATTGTGCATATACCATTCTCTCTGCTGTCAATACATGTATTATTAAATATGTTATACCTTTCCTATAACTTTCTGCCATTATTATTCCCAAGAGAAATAATTCTGGATTAAACGGAATGTGCTCTCCCATGTCTGCATCAATCTCCAATATTTTCTTGCATAGTTACATGTCCACCACATGTGATAGAATGTACCTGGTAGGTCCTTGCACTTTCAACATTTTGGTGATAAGTTTTTATACATTCTGGCAAGCCTTGATGGGGGGGAGGTGCCACCTGTAAAACGTAATGTATAAGTTTAAAAAAACACACACATTCTTAAAGGGAATAGCAAAATACAGCCATGGTCTTGCCGAGAAACAACCTTAATGTTCAAATTGACTTTGACTCAAGAAAGTCTGCTTTTATCCATCAAGATGACAGCATTTTGACAGTCTTGGTTGATCATAATCTGTCCGCTCCCAAGTTTGGATGTATTAATGATAGAAAATGCCAGATAACTTCTGGAGATCTGGCACTAAGACAAATCAGCCATCAACAGGCACATGGAGGTAAACAACATCTACAAATCACTCAAAAGAGACAATCCAAAAGCCAAAAAGGAAACAGAGGGACCAAAACACTTCCTCGCCAGCAATCAACACTGAGATAAGCAGAGATTAACACCAAGATGAATGCTATATGATTAATACTAGAAGATTAACACTAGAATCCAGAAGTAGACAATAGAGTAAACCCATCAAGGATGCAGACAAACAAGCTAACACTAAACAGCAGCCGATCAAGGAACCAGCAAGAACATTCCCATGAATATTGACAGGGCAAGTTAGAAAAACAGAATTAGGGAGTTGGAAGGGACGTTGGAGGTCTTCTAGTCCAACCCCCTGCTCAGGCAGGAGACCCATACAATTTCAGACAAATGGTTGTCCAATCTCTTCTTAAAAACTTCCAGTGTTGGAGCACCCACAACTTCTGGAGGCAAGTCGTTCCACTCATGAATTGTTCTCACTGTCAGGAAATTCCTCCTTAGTTCTAGGTTGTTTCTCTCCTTGATTAGTTTCCATCCGTTGATTTTTGTCCTGCCTCCAGGTGCTTTGGAGCACGGGTCGCCAACCTTTTGGACCTCAGGGACCACCAAACTCATAATTTTAAATCCCACGGACCAGAGACCCTGGGAAAATCCCCCAAAAAGTCTGCAGGAAAATTCTCCACCCTATTTTCCTACCGATTGATCATACTTTATTTGGGATTGCAGGGTACCATCCTCAGCTCCATTCTCAGAGGGAGGGAGAGAGAGAGAGAGACTTTTGGCTTCATGCAAGGAAAGCAGCAGGCAGCAGAGTCTCCCCAAACTCCGCCAGAAATGACTCTTTGTGAGACTTGTCATGTCAGCGCAGCTTCTTGGAGCAGGATGCTCCAAGACTCATTTCTGGAGGAGTTTGGGGGAGAGAAAGAAAGACTTTTGCTGTTTTCCTTGCATGCAGCCAAAAGCAGAAGAAGCGGAAAGAAGCAGCCCGGTGGCCAGGCCAGGTGTGTCGGGTGAATGGGGCAAGTTCCCCCTCTCCCTCCCCCTCCCCTCACTCTCACTGTGTTGTTCTGAATGCAAGCGCACGCAAGCCTTGTGTTCCCATGGGCCATGTGGGCAGCGCAGCCTTGTGTTCCTGCGCCACCTGGATTAATTGCTTTGGGGGTGACATTTCTCTGCGGACCACCAAAATTTTTTCATGGACCACCAGTGGTCCCCGGCCCACTGGTTGGCAACCACTGCTTTGGAGAATAGGTTGACCCCTTCTTCTCTGTGGCAAACCCTCAAATACAAGAAGACTGCTATCATGTCACCCCTGGCCTTATGATCATTTTTCACACTTATGACCATTGCAGCATCCTCTTGGTCACCTGATCAAAATTTGGATGTTTGGCAACTGGTTCCTATTTATGAAGGTGAATGACCGTGTTGCTAACTTAACAACTGCAGGGATTTCACTTAACAATTGTGGCAAGAGAGGTCGGGGAAACGGGGCAAAACACATTTAACACACGTCCCACTTAGCAACGGAAATTTTGGGCTCCATCGTGGTCGTAAGTCGAGGACTGCCTGTATTTTTAAATTGAATGACATCAGCTGCAGCTACCTTTGCAAGGCTCCAGCTTTTCTGCAATTAAAAGCAGCTCAGGATATTCGCAGACAATGGACGTCCAGAGCTTCAAGAGGTGAAATAAGGATAGGGCACATTTTATGAAGTCGCAGGATTTCCTTTCAACATATCCCAGCCAGTAAATGAATGGTTGTAACTACCTCTTAGTGGGACGCAGTGGCTCAGTACCTAAGACACTGAGCTTGTCGATCAGAAAGGCTGGCAGTTCGGTGGTTCGAATCCCTAGCGCCGTGTAACGGACTGAGCCCCCGTTCCTCGTCTCAGCGTCTGCCAACCTAGCAGTTCGAAAGCATGTAAAAAAATGCAAGTAGAAAAATAGGGACCACTTTGGTGGGAAGGTAACAGCATTCTGTGCGCCTTCAGCGTTTAGTCATGCCGGCCACATGACCACAGAGACGTCTTTGGA
>CM019154.1:47738473-47793855 GCA_009733165.1 Naja naja
TTTACTACGTTTGTTCCTGTTTATGTTCATACTTATACTTGTTAACTTGTACATGTTTGACAAACAAATCAAATAAAATAAAATAAAATAAATAAATAAATAAATAAATAAATAAATAAATAAATAAATAAATAAACAGCCAGTTCAACTGGGACAAGTAAATTCTGTAAGTTAATTCTTCCTAATGTATTGATTGCTTATTGCTGTTCAAAAAACCTGCTTGGAGTGCATTGCTCGCCTTTAACAATGTTAGGAGGTTCCTTGGGGGTCTTTTAGTCCAAACTCGTTTAAGAACAGGCTCACATAGGAATAGAAATTTAGGGCTTAGTTGTGGTTGTAAGTCAAGGATTACCTGTAATAAGAAGACATCTGATTTCTAATGCTCCTCCTTTTTTCAGACCTCCTGGGATGTTTTTTGTGCTCACAGGATGCGAGTTCTTGGACATAATTTATGAAGGGACCTCTATTATCTATATACACAGAAGCGAAATACCACTCACGCATCATCACAAAATCTTGTAAAGCCTACAAACTTGAAATTTGGCACGTATGTTCCTCTTGGCTTCTAGGGGCTCACTAAGAAAGGATTTTTCCAAATGACCATCAGAGCACTAGTATTTCGTATGTTATTATTATTAACACGCTCTGATGCTAAGGAGTTCTACTCTCCCTCCCCACCTGAAAAGAAATCTGTTCCAAATGCAAAACACAGGCAGAGGAGAGGAGTTTCGGTTTCGGTTTCAGTTTCACAACACCAAGCAGCTTTAGTACAGAACAGTTGAGCTAAGCTACGCCCAGGCTCCTTGCTGTCTCCTTCTTGCTCACATAGCAAATACTGTTTCACTTTCCATATAGCCCTCAACTCTCTCACACACTGCCACATGAATACTGATGGATGCTGGTAGGCAGAAGTTTTTTCCCCTTATTTTCCTCCCCAAAAACTAAGCCCGACCAATAGTTTTGTAGCAAAGCACGGGTGTCGAGCTAATACAATATATGGGACAATATTTTCTTTAGAGGTAATGCTTCCTTGACGTACAATGTTTTGTTTAGTGACAGTTCAAAGTTACAATGGCACTGAAAATAGTGACTTACAACCACTCCTCCAACTTATGACCATGGTAACATCCCCAAGAGTCACATGATTAGAATTCAGGCGCTTGGCAACTGGCATGGACTTACGATGGTTGCAGGGATCACAATCATCATTTACGATCTTCCCAGCCAGCCTCCCACAAGCAAAATTAGTGGGGGAAGCCAGAATTTGCTGAATGGCCACACGATTCACTTAACAATGGCGGTGACTTGCTTAACAACCATGGCATACAAGGTCCTATAATTGGGCATAATTCACTTAACAACTGCCTTGCTTAGCAATGGAAATTCCACTTCCAATTGTAAAAGCTGTGTCCTCAGGTCCACCTGAGTGGTGCTTCTGGTTCTTGTAGTCTGCAATTTTTCCTCCATTTCTACTCCCACACCATTCAAACAGTGTCGATCCCAAATTGTTCCAATTGTAGTCGTAATTCAGAGACTCCTGGTTATATTTGTGTCATCATCGGGGTCGTAGGTCAACAAATAATCATATGCTTATGCAATTGTTATTTAGCTGGATCTAGGCTCAGATCCTGTTAGGAACCCTAGGGGTGTATTACTAGCTTACGTAACTGGATAGGACAGTACAGGCTTGCAAATGCAGCAAACGCGTGTATCATATCTGCCAGTTCAGGAATGATCTGATTCTGCAGCATGTTACCCTGTGCACCTGGAAAAACCTGCTGCCTCTTAACTGAGGCCTTCTTAGTCATGTTTTCCATTTCAACCTTACATTTAATATCTTGCCTTCCCTCCAAATACATGGAGCTTCATGCAACAGAATCCTTAATGGGCTTCGTGTTCTCTGAACGAATGCAAACTTCATTGCTTATCTCTGGTCCCAAATATTTGAAGGTGACTTCTCTCTTTGCAAAACTTTAGGAAGATTTATCCCTCCAGCAAAGCCATCTCCACTGTGGTAAACTCAGGTCGCTGTTGAATTTAAAATCCAAACACAACAAAGCCACGTTAGATCCGATTCCACACAAAGAAATAATTACTGTTATGTTCGTTTGAATGTCGCTTGGTGTCGTTTGTTTTAACATTAGAACATAGAATGCTAGGATTTGGAAGAGGCTTTGGCGGTCCTCTAGTCCAGCGGTCGCCAACCGGTGGGCCACGGCCCACTGGTGGTCTGTGAGAAAATTTTGGTGGGGCGCAGAGAAATGTCACCCCCAGAGCGCCCCCTAAAGCAATTAATCCAGACTGCGCACCGCCCACATGGCCCGTGGGAACCCTCCCCGCCCACTCATTCCTTACCTGGCAAACTTGCCTGCTAAGTTGCTATTTTTCCTTTTTCTGACCACCACCTGTTCTGCTGTGCTGGGGAATCGTTAGATTTCTTGCTTTCTAGCTCATCTTTAGATCTTCGGCTCTGTTAAGCAGAGCCGAACCTTCCTTAGGACTGAAGCAGTGGAGACGCAGATAGCCGATGGCAGAAACACCGATCTCTAAGTGAATCTGTGATTCTGTGAGCAACTCAATCTGCCTGCCTGCTTTGCCTGATTTTGGGTAAAAGTTGCTCTTTTTTGATTAAAAAAAATTCATTATTTATATAAATATTTATAATATTTACATACAAGCCATGCCCAGCCAGTCACATGACCACCAGGCCACACCCACAAATTAGGCCACACCCACAGAACTGGTTAGTGGTCCCCGGGATTTAAAATTATGAGTTGGGTGGTCCCTGAGGTCCAAAAGGTTGGCAATCCCTGCTCTCTCGTCCAACCCCCTGCCCAAGCAGGAGACCCAATGTCATTTTGGATAAATGGCTGTCCGATCTCTTGAAAACCTTTAATGCAATCCTAGGATGACTTAATAGAGGGACAGAATCAAGATCACGTGAAGTGTTAATAATACCACTTGATAAGGACACACTTGGAATATGGCATCCAGTTATGATCTGGAGAATAAAAAAAGATATGGAGACTCTGGAAAGAATGCAAAGAAGAGCAACAACGATGGTGAGTAGACTTGAAGCTAAAACCTATGAAGAACGGTTGCAGGAACTGGGTATGTCTAGTTTAACGAAAAGAAGGACTAGGGGCAGGGATGGGCTGCTGGAGGTTCGCAGGGGTTTGGGAAAGCCCCTAGCTAAGATTCTGTGCAGTTCGGAGAACCCCCAAATTCCACTCCTGTCTGGCCCCGCCCACCCCACCCCACCCTTCCCCTCCCAGGAGTCCCCACACGGCCCGTTTTGGATGTAGGTAAGTGCAGGGCGCACACAGAAGCTCTAAAACCAGGCCTCCCAGTAGTTTGGGAAGCCCAGAAATGGGCCCGTTTCTGGCTTCCAGAGAGCCTCCAGAGCCCGGGGAGGCTGTCTTCACCCTCCCGGAGGCTTGACGAAAGGCTCCGGAGCCCAGGGAGGGCAAATCACGCCCCCCCCGCCATGGTGCAGGAGGCCGACTAGGCCACGCCCACCATGGCCACGCCCATCCAGCAACCGGGCAGAGAACCCTTTGCTAAAATTTTCGAAGCCCACCCCTGACTAATGATTGTAGTCTTCCAGTATTTGAAGGGCTGCCCCCAAAGAAGAGGGGGTCAAGCTATTCTCCAAAACGCTTAAGGGCAGGACAAGAAGCAATGGGTGGAAACTAATCGAGGAGAGAAGCAAGCTGGAACTGAGGAGGAATTTCCTGACAGTGAGGACAATTAACCAGTGGAACAGGTTGCCTTCAGATGTTGTGGGTGCTTCATCACTGGGGGGTTTCAAGAAGAGATTGGATTTTCATTTGCCTGAAATGATACAGTGATAGCTAACCTTTTTGGTACTAAGTGCCTAAACTGGAACATGCGTGCCTGCGCGCATGTCGGAGCGCCAGAAACCCGAAGACCAGCTGGCTGGTGCGCACATGCCTGTTTTGGGGGGCATTTTGGGGGGTCATTTTCAGGCTACTTTTTAAGCTGTTTTCAGGTCAAACAACAGTCTGAAAATGGCCTGGAAAATTGCCTGATAATGACCCCCAAAATGGCCTGAAAATGGAAAACAGTCCAAAAAACAGCCGAAAAACAGCCTGCAAAACAGCCTGCAAAATGGCTTGTTTTTTGGCCCATCTCTTGGACCATTTTTGGGTGCTCCAGTGCCCATGAAGACCAGCTAGCTGGCATGCCAGAAACCAGAAGAGCAGCTGGCGATGGCGCACGTGCCCACAGAGAGGTGCCATAGGTTCATCATCACGGATATAGGGTGTCTTGTTTGAGCAGGGAGTTGGACTAGAAGCTTTGGAAAGACCTAACAAAGCCACCATCTTTTTTTCTCTGCCCAAATTCCTGCAGTTAATTGGGTTCCTGTCTGCTTTGCGGGAAGCTGTGTTGCCTGATGAGAATGTTGTGTATGTGACCCACGTCAGGTTTTGCATGAAGCTCTGTGGTTTCCCTGTAGTTGGAGAAATGAGTCACGAAGGCAAGAAAATGTGACTAAAAGCACCTTAAGAGATTGGCAGAGAGAGGGAAATTCCAAGTCGCTTTTGCTTTCTGTTCCCCACCTGCCCGTAAAACAGAATTGGAAAGGATTTTTTTTTAAATTATAGATTAATTACAGATTGACAGAGTTGGAAGGGACCTTGTAGGTCATCTAGTCCAACCCCCTGCCCAAGCAGGAGACCCTACACCATTTCTGACAGATGGCAGTCCAATCTCTTCTTGAAACCTCCAGTGATGAAGCTCCCACCACTTCTGAAGGCAACTTCTGTTCCATTGGTTGATTGTTCTCCCTGTCAGAAAGTTTCTCCTTATTTCCAGGTTGAATCTCTCCTTGTTCAGTTTCCATCCATTATTCCTTGTCTGGCTTTTGGATGCTTTAGAAAATAGCTTGACTCCTTTCTCTCTCTGTGGCAGCCCCTTAAATATTGGAAGACTGCTATCCTGTCTCCCCTGGTCCTTCTCTTCACTAGACTGGCCATGCCCAGTTCCTGCAACCGTTCTTCATATGTTTTAGCCTCCAGTCCCCTCATCATCCTGGTTGCTCTTCTCTGCACTTTTTCTAGAGTCTCAACCTCTTTTTTATAATGTGGTGACCAAAACTGGATGCAGTACTCTAGGTGTGGTCTTACTAAAGCTTTATAGAGTGGTATTAGTACCTCCCTTGATCTGGATTGTATCCCGCTGTTAATGCAATTTAGGATTGCATTGGCTTTTTTGGCCACTGCTGCACACTGCTGGCTCATATTTAGCTGGTTGTCCACTAAGACTCCAAGATAGTAATATACACTGGCTCTACTTGGAATTCTCTTCACTAGACTAGCCAAGCTCAGTCAAGGGCCTGGGTGGTGCAGGCTGTTAAATGCCTAGCACTTAATTCCAGCTGCCTGCAATTAGTGCAGGCTCCAATCCCACCAGGCTCAAGGTTGACTCAGCCTTCCATCCTCTCTTGAGGACCCAAGATTGTTGGGGGCAATAAGCTGACTTTGTAAAAATGCCGCTTAGTAATAAGCAGGCATATACAATGGAAGGAAGGCTATTGCTGAGCGCATTGGTTTGCACTCCAAAAATTGTAAGCCGCCCTGAGTCTCCGGAGAAGGGCGGCATATAAATATGAATAAAAAATAAATAAAAATAAAAATAAATATGAGTCAGTTCAGCAGTGGGATCCTACCTGTTCCACTACCGGTTTGGTGATCGCACGCACTTAACATGCACGTGCAGCTTTCCCCACACCAGCTGAAGCCTGCAGGGCCAATCAGCTGAAAGGCTAGAGAAGAGGAGAAGTGCAGAGGCAGATGGCAGGGCCAATCCTGGACTTTTCTCTTCTTTCTACTCTCAGCTGATCCTCTGAGGCTTTTTAAAAATTACCCGTTCGACTGAACCGGTAGGAATTTTTGCGACCAGTTCAGCTGAACCGGGCCAAACTGGTAGCATACCACCACTGAGCCAGTTGCTAAGTATCTGAATTTTGATCACGTGACCGTGGGAGTGCTGCAACAGTCCTGTCCCTTTTTTTGAATGCCATTGTAACTTCAAATGGTCATTAAATAAAGGTTGTAATTCAAGGATTGCATCCGAGGATATTTTTTAAATATGCCCCGTCGTTTGTAATCTTAGTGATCATCACCTTCCAGGGGCAACCGTGATCGCTTTAACTTTCAAGATTTCCTTTGAGAAATCTTGTCCTCTCTCTATCCAAACTCTGGGGAAAAAAAGTCAATTTAGGGTGAGGGTAACCCGAAGGAGAGCGAGGCTAAGCAATTAGAAAAGTAAATATCCTTGGCTTTATGTGATAATGGATGAAATATTTTCCATCGAGACAGCAAATCCACAACGTCTCAGAAAACGCCCTGAAACCCATTTGTTGCGTCTAATATTTTAGAGAAAATACAGAAACGAAGCTGAAGGTCAGAGCAGCAGACACTAGACTGGTTTTTCTGATTTTTACATTTTACATGAGTATCAAAACCGCATTCAGATTTTCCACTCTGCTTTGCAACCATTACGCATCTTTTTTTCTCAGACATTAAAAAAAAAATAGAATTATTCAAAACGACCTGGATAAAAATCCAGTGGGGAAAAAAAAACATGCATTTTTTTTTCTCCAGGTTGATCCTGCCCTTCATATTTTATGCCTAATAGAAAACCAAAGGGTCAGCATAGGGAACCTGCTTCCTATACCCCTGTTTCCCCGAAAATACGACCTACCCTGAAAGTAAGTCCTAGCTTGATTTTTACACATGCACCCAATATAAGCCCTACTCCCAAAAAATAAGCCCTAATTAAGATCCCGTCCACTCTAGAGTGAACAGGTAAAAATTAAGCTAGGGTGGGAATGTGTGGATGGAGCTGTCCTACTATTTACCTGTGGGCAGTTATAGCCAGGCCTTGCACACACCAACACCTGCCTTGCTGGCCCATTTCTTCTGCAACCGGCAAGGCTGGCAAGGCCTTGCCAGCCTCTGAAGGCCTCTGTAGCTGATAACAAAGCTCTGGATCATTCCAAAGCTCAGTTATTGGCTGCAGAGGCCTTCAGAAAAGCCTTGCTGGCTGCAGAAGAAGTTCCTGAAGGCCTCTGACAGCGAAAAATAGGCTGGGGGTGACACACATAAGTGAGGTTAGTCAGTGGATGGATCCCTCAAAAATAAGACCTGGTGCCTTTTTTGGTGGCAAAAATAAATATATAAGTCAGGGTCTTATTTTCTGGGTAGTTACCCAGACTAATATGTCAGCATATCTTAAAAATCTTCCTAATGAAACAAAAATTGAATGTCTCTTTTAAAGCCACAATCACTTTACTACACGTTATTAAAGTCCGTTACTTTGTTCTGCTGTATAGATTCCCATAAAAACGTGCTGAATTAGATTTCTCCATGCTGTTTGATGCGAGGATCCTGGTAGCCCTATGACCATAATTGAATCTGGAATCTTGGAGTCATTAAGCGAGGTGTCCACACAATCCCAGCTCTCCCTGTTGTTATGTGGAGCATGGGATTCCTCGGAGTGTGGGGTGGAGTCCTGGAGTTGTTGAACAAATGATCGTAAGTGAAGGACTATCTGTATTTTATACCTCTTATTGCAAAGCATGCTAGACTCTTCCTTTGGATTAACCAAATTGTGGCAGCCTTGATATCCTGATATCTTCCTGTCTTAAACTAAATTTGACATGGAATTGAGATGAAATTGAAAAACAAGGTTACAATTTAATACACGGATTTATACCACAAGCAAAATGAGGATTTCTCTTTAGACGTATCTTAATATTTCCATTATATAAGTCTTCCTAAATTAGAACAGGTTTTTAGCACCAAGGATAAATTTTACCATTATGATTTCACGGTATGATTCATATTATGATTCAAAGCTTTTAAACTTTTAATTATAATACACTTAGAGATTTACCATCACTGGAAAATTAATAACTTCTGTGACACGCTTGTAAATCCCTTGGGTTTTTTTTCATTTATAGCAATAGCACTTTAGACTTGTATACCACTTCACAGAGCTTTACAGCCCTATCTAAGTGGTTTACAGAGTCAGCCTCTTGCCCAGTGGTGGGATTCAAATTTATGGCTTAGTGGGTGTGGCTTTGTGGGCATAGCTTGGTGGGTGTGGCTTAGTGGGTGTAGCTTGGTGGGCATGGCAGGGGAAGGATACTGCAAATCCCATTCCCTCCCCACCCCACTAACCTGCTTTCCAGCTCCATACTCCTGTGCAGGACAACCAAAGAAGACCCAGCCAATCAGCTGGGACTCAGGAGGCAGAGAATAGATGGGGGTGGGGCCAGTCAGAGGTGATATTTCCAGGTTCTCGAACTACTCAAAATTTCCGTTACCGGTTCTCCAGAACTGGTCAGAACCTGCTGAATACCACCTTTGCTGTTGCCCCCCCAATCTGGGTCCTCGTTTTACCAACCTCAGATGGGTGGAAGACTGAGTCGATCTTGAGCCAGTCAGGATCCAACTGTCGAATTGGTGAGACTCAGCAGTCTTAGCCTGCATTACTGCATTCTAACCACTGTGCCACCATGGCTCTTCCTTCCTTCCTTCCTTCCTTCCTTCCTTCCTTCCTTCCTTCCTTCCTTCCTTCCTTCCTTCCTCCCTCCCTCCCTCCCTAACTCTTTCTCCCTTCCTTCCTTAGCACTTAGCAATAGCACTTAAATACTTATACTTAAAGTCCCCATATAAAGATAGTCCTCAACGTACAACCACAATTGAGCCCAAAATTTATGTTATTAAGTGAATTTTGCCCCATTCTTCGACCTTTCTTGCCTCTGTTGCTAAATGAATTACTGCAGTTGATAAGTTAGTACCCGGTTGTTAAGGGACGCAGTGGCTCATTGGCTAAGATGCTGAGCTTGCCGATCAGAAAGGTTGGCAGTTCAGTGGTTCGAATCCCTAGCACCGCGTAACGGTGAGTTCCCGTTCCTTGTCCCAGCTTCTGCCAACTTAGCAGTTCGAAAGCATGTAAAAAATGCAAGTAGAAAAACAAGGGATCCCTTTGGTAGGAAGGTAACAGCATTCCGTGCGCCTTCTGGCATTTAGTCATGCCGGCCACATGACCACGGAGACGTCTTCTGACAGCTTACTCTTCAGCTTTGAAACTGAGATGAGCACTGTCCCCTAGAGCCCAAAACAACTAGCACGTGTGTGTGAGGGGAACCTTTACCTTTAACTAACTCTTACAGGACAGGTAGTTCCAGGACCACCTGTACCACACACGTATATCACGCAGGTGTGGTAAAGAGCCAGCCGTAACATTTATGCTACCAGGAAAGCTTAGTTAATGTTCACTTTAGATTTTGGGGACTGCTGCAAAGGGCATAATTGTGAAGAACGGTCATGAGTTACTCTGTACAGTGACGTTGTAACTTCGAACGGTCACTAAACCGAATGGCTGTAAGTCAAGCACTTCCTGTAGCTATGAGGAGGGAGCAATATCTTGACCGCAGATGCAAGAAAGCTGTTGGAATTCAGCCACCGGCAATAAAATCTCTTTAAGGGAATCATTTTGTTTTGGGATTATCCCTCCTTGTAGAGGCCTGGCTGGAGGACCTCCAAAAACGGGTTGGGGACTCTCTGTGGGGATGGTATGCCAGCCTCTCCGGAGGCTACCAAATCGGGCACAATGTCTTCCAACCACCCCAGCATTTTCTCCTTTGGAGTGACTTATTTTTAGAGCCGTGGGAAAGTTGCTTTCTGAAAAAGAAAAACATTTCAACGAGACAAGCAATTCAGGTTCCCCAAAGAAGGAGCTGAAAGGGGGTGGGCAAAAGGGGATTCTTCGACAGGAGGAAAAAAAGGACACACAGAGAGAGAGAGAGAGAGAGAGAAAGAGAGAGAGAGAGATTGATTTTATTTTATTTTATTTTATTTATTTTTTTATTTATTTATTATGAGACTTCTATGCCGCCCTATCTCCCAAAGGACTCAGGGTGGCTTACATTAAAAGAAGAATACAAAAATTACAAAAATTAAAACGGAATTAAATTAAGTACGAAATCTCATAAGCTCAAAACAAAACTTAACAACTAAAAATCTCCATCCTCCATCAGTCCGGGTAGGCGAGCTGGAAGGTCATAAGATACAAAAACACAAAGCCTTCAAGGATTTCCATGGCCTTTTACCGGCATGTTATTAATCCAATGCATTTTCCCCCCTCCTCCCTTTTCTTCCTTGCCTAACAGAATAACTGAGTTGGGAGGGACCTTGGAGGTCTTCTAGTCCAACCCTCATCTCAAGCAGGAAACTCTATATACCACTGGAGACAGATGGTTGTCCAATTTCTTCTTAAAACCTCCAGTGATGGAGCACCTACAACTTCTGGAGGCAAGTAGTTCCAATGATTAATTGTTCTCACTTTCAGGAAATTCCCTCCTTGGTTCTAGGTTGCTTCTCTCCTTGATTAGTTTCCATCCATGGCTTCTTCTCCTGCCCTCAGGTGCTTTGGAGGATAGCTTGACCCCCTTCTTCTTAAGGTTGGTTCAGCATCAGAGCCAGTTTGGTGTACTGGTGAAGGTGCTGGCCTAGAAACCAGGAGACGTTGAGTTCTAGTTCCACTTTAGGCCTAAAAGCTGGCTGGGTGACTTTGGGTCCATCACTAGGAGATGGTGAGTTCTAGTTCCACCTTAGGCCTGAAAGCCGGCTGGATGACTTTGGACCAATTGCCAGGTGGTAGTGAGTTCCAGTTCCACCTTAGGCCTGAAAGCTGGCTGGGTAACTTTGGGTCAATCACTAGGAGATGGTGAGTTCTAGTTCCACCTTAGGCATGAAAGGCGGCTGGATGACTTTGGACCAATTGCCAGGTGGTAGTGAGTTCCAGTTCCACCTTAGGCCTGAAAGCTGGCTGGGTTATTTTGGGCCAATCACTACTGTACGAAAGGGTGAGTTCTAGTCTTGCCTTAGGCCTGAAAGCTGGCTGGGTGACTTTGGGTCAATCACCAGGAGACTGTGAGTTCTAGACTCGCCTTAGCCATAAAAACCAATTGGGCCAGTCATTTTCTCTCAGCCCAACCAACCTCACAAAGTTTTGTGGCGAAAATAGAAGAGGAAGGAGAATTACATGTTTTCTTCTCCTTGAGTTACTTACAAAAGAATAAAGGAGGGATAAAAATAGAACAAATAAAAACATCTTTTTTTCTTTTCTAGCTTTCCATGGATCTGTGATCATTGGAGAGACAAAGGCATGGTGGGGGCCTTATCTTGCATGCCAAATCCTTGGCAAATGGAGAGAAAATGATAAGATTTGTTTACCTTCTGACTGACTGTCTATTGTTTAACTTTTCATGCAATTAATACTAATCTATTGCATCTTCATTAGCATTGATGAGTTATTTAAGGAGTGGAAGTTTTACCCCATCGCTTTAGCTGGTTGCTGGCTAGAAAAATAAAGATTCACATTTTGAATTTCCTGGCAATATACAGTTGTCAAAAACACAGCAGCCTTGGAAGATTGCCTCTAATTAAAGAGTTCTGATAAGGTAAACTAAATTTTATGTCCAAAAATTGACTCAAAACACCACATAACTCACTGAAGCAAAGTGTAGTCTCTTACCACATGGTTGTGTGAACCCAGCTATTGTTTACCACTATTAGTGAGTTTGTTGGTTGTTCCAATGACAGCAGTGTTCAATCACCAGGCTCAAATTATCCTATTTTGGATAGACTGAATTATCTGGAAAAAGCTGTAATCCTGGGAAAGGTGGAAGGAAAGAGGAAAAAATGATGATCAGCACCAGAAGACAGAATATAGTAACAGAAAATACACACACACATGTATCTGTCTGTCTGTCTATCTGTTCTTATATATTTATATCTTTGTACCTATCTATCATCATCATCTCTCTCTCTCTCTTCTACCTATATTCCATCTATATATTCCGTCTATATATCTCTATCATCTACCACTTTCTCTCTCTCTCCTATCTATCTATCTATCTATCTATCTATCTATCTATCTATCTATCTCTTCGTATTCTACCATATTCTATCTGTATCTGTCTATCTGTATCTATCTATCATCTATCTATCTATCTATCTATCTATCTATCTATCTGTCTATCTATCATCTATCTCTTAAATTGTTCTGCCATATTCTGCATCTGTGTCTATCATCATCTATCTATCTAATATCTATCTAATTATCTGTCTATCTATCTATCTATCATCTATTTATCTATCTCTTTGTGTTCTGCCATTCATTCTGTCTGTCTGTCTTGTCTATCTATCATCTGTCATCTATCTATCTATCTATCGTCTTCTATCTGTCTGTCATCTGTGTCTGTCTGTCTGTCTCTGTCTGTCTTCTGTGCCTGCCCTGCCTGCCTGCCTGCCTGCCTATCTATCTATCTATCTATCTATCTATCTATCTATCTATCTATCTATCAATCACCTACATATACATACACACACACACACCCCAAGATGGATGGACTTGGTTACAGAAAGAGCCTGAAGGGCTATGTTGAGGTAGATCATTGAGAAGAAAATTTTTGTCATGACTACCCAGAAAGCAAAACCATTTATGCGCCCTCTCTCCTCCTCTCATTCTCTATGTCCCCCTTTGCCTGTTGTGAGGTTTGATAACCCTAAACTGGACTCAGCCAATACGTGTTAAAAGGAGCCTGGAGAGTTCTTTGTTCAATAGACTATGCAATGACAGCCGAACCACAATCCACAGTGCCATTCCATTATCATATTAGAGATAAATAGTATCTCTAATTATCTCCGGTAGAGATGATCTGCTTTGGCTTTGATTATCAGCATGCAGCAATCAACTTTAATGAGGCTGCTGATCTTTCCTTGTTTTAAGCTTAACTTTTTTCCATTACTGTTGTCTTGCTTACAACATCATGCCTCTCCCCAGACTGTGGGATACAATCTGAAATGGTCACTGGAACTAAATATTTATTCTTCCAAGCGTTTGGACTCGTGATGGATCGCGATTAATCAATTAATTCATTGTTTAGCAGCAGAACCCATCTGCTGAGTCATGTTTAATTTGTTGTTGTGAAAGACATCCAGTTCCTTTTCACATTTATTCTTCGTTTCTCTACTTGTGCTTTTCATGCTTTCTATCCAGATTTCAGCACTTTGTAATATACTAGTTAATACCAATTTACAATGCCTTGCTAAGACCACACTTGGAATACTGCATCCAGTTTTGGTTGCCACGATGTAAAAAAATAAAAAATAAACGTTGAGATTCTGGAAAGAGTGCAGAGAAGAGCAATAAAGAAGATTAGGGGACTGGAGGCTGAAACATATAGAGAACAGTTGCTGGAATTGGGTATGTCTAGTTTAATGAAAAGAAGGACCAGGGGAGACATGATAGCAGTCTTCCAATATCTCAGGGGTTGCCACAAAGAAGAGGGAGTCTCTTCGTATTCTACCATATTCTATCTGTATCTATCTATCTATCTATCTATCTATCTATCTATCTATCTATCTATCTATCTATCTATCTATCTATCTGATGGGGCATGGGGTTCTTAAGCATCTGATCCATCACGCACAAAAACAAAATGAAGATCTGGCTTTCTGTGGTTGTGAGGTTACAGTAACAAATCAACCCTGCCCGAGACAGGTCATTTCCTTAAATTAATAATCTTTGCAGGTCACAGTAAGCCTCTCTTACCTTTTGACTAAATAAAAACTCCCTCGAGTTAACTTCTGATGTTTACACAAACACCTCCACCTTGTTTTCTCATAACAGTGGTTACTGTTCTTCCAGGATGTTATATTTTTTTCCCAACTTCCTAGTTTATCTTACAGCTCCTGGGGCAGGGTCTCCAAGTGGTCTCCCACCTACATATTCCAGGTAATCCTCAACTTACAATCATTCATTTAGCAACCAAAGTTGCCAGAGACTGAAAAAATGACTTAGGAGCAGGGGTTCCAAAATCCCAACAACCAGTTCTCTGCCTGGTTGCTGGGTGGGCGTGGCCATGGTGGGCGTGGCCTACCGGAACTTCCGGGAGGGGTGCTTTTCGCCTTCCCCAGAGTCCGAAGGCTTCCCGGGCCTCTGGGAGGGCAAAAATGGCTTCCCCAGGCTCCAGAGACCCTGAAAACAAGCCCAACTTCCAGAATTTCTGGGAGGGGCATTTTTGGCCCTCCCAGAGCCTCAGTGTGAACCCTGCACTTGCCTGTATCCCAGACAGGCCGCATGGAGACCCCTGGGAGGGGAGGGGTGGGCGGGACCAGCTGGCCAGTTCAACTACTGGTTCAGCGAACGAGATGTAAATTTAACATCCGGTTTGCCCGAACCAGCCCCAACCGGCTGAATGCCACCCCTACTTAGGAGCAATCCATAGACTTATGGCCACTGCAGCATCCTCATGGTTATGTGACTGAAATTCAGGCACTGGGCAACCAGGGTGGATTTACAACAAGTGCGGTGATCTAGGATGAAAAGGATCACTATTGATCCCGGCCTCGGTGGCACGGTGGTTAGAGCGCGGTACTGCAGGCTGCTTCTGCTGACTCCTGGCTGCCTGCAAGTTGGCAGTTCAAATGTCATGCCCCTGTTGGAATCTGTTTCCGAGGGGGAGGTGGAACAGCTGACAGGGAGTGTGGCTCCGTTGGCTGTGGAGGAAACTGAGGAAGGGCACAGTCCAGCTAGGCATTCAGAGGAAGACCCAGGCCCATCCCCTCTTCATCCTAGGGCACGCAGGGAGGAATGGATAAGGGAGCAACGTGAGTTGCATGGTTTACGGGGGAGGAAAGGGCCCTGATCCCCTTCATTGGCTGCAGCTGGGAAAACTGCTAAAAAGGCAAACGACACACAGCAAAGTTGCTGGAAGCAAAGCGTGAATTATTTTGGTTTGTCAAGTCTTATCTGGGTTCTGGTGTCCTCCCAACTGTGTGTGTTTCGTTATCTTTTGAAGTCTGCAATTCCTTATCCAGCCCTGTCTCATTAATTGCTGCAGTGTGGTTTGTGTTGGTTTTTATTTATAATTTATATGTACTTTGGGTTTGGACTGAATTTCTTCCCTTTAAAAACTGTTCTTGGGAGAGTTTTTTCTCCAGCTGATGATAACTGGACATTGGGGGCCAAGTTGGAGATATTAAAGGGACTTTACCTACTTTTGTGACTTTGTTGCTTTTGTGCCACGCCCCTTTGGGTCATCACATCAAATCTCACCAGGCTCAAGGTTGACTCAGACTTCTGTCCTTCCAAGATGGGTAAAATGAGAGCCCAGATTGTTGGGGGCAAGAGACTGCCTCTGTGAAACTGCTTAGAGAGGGCTGTGAAGCACTGTGAAAGTGGCATATAAGTCTAAGTGCTATTGTGGTTGCTGCAGGTCTAACATTGTATGTTGTAGATGAACTTTTAAAAATATATTTCTGGGGTTGCTGGGCCTTTTGGTTTGCTTGGCTGGAAAATTCCAGTCGTAAAGCATACTTGCTTTTCAAACCCAGCTTTAATCAGCAAAGGTTTATAAAGAACAAAGATGCTCCCTATTTTGGAAGATTATCAAAAATACCTTTGAAGGACTCTCCGTCCTTCCAAAAAACCTGGCCCTTGAGATGAAAGATGGTAACCAAGCCGTAAGCAAACAGTTCGGATCTCAGATCTCGGCTTGCTCTTAAAAATGGGACGGAGTGACTGTTCCTATTGTCAGCCCTGAAACTGATCCTGCAAGGTTTTCTGATAATTGAGAAATAGGCTCTGGAAGTAAAATTGGAACACCCATACCCACACTCATGAGTGCCCATGTATGTATCAAAACAAGGCAAGGTAGCAACCATAGCCACCTTCTCTCCTTTACAGTACAGATTGTTGTTGACTGAAAACAGATTAAACAGACTAACACAGTTGGAAGGGACCTTGTAGGTCATCAAGTCCAACCCACCGCCCAAGCAGGAGACCCTACACCATTTCAGACAGATGGCAGTCCAGTCTCTTCTTGAAAGATTCCAGGGATGAAGCTCCCACAACTTCTGAAGGCAAAATGTTCCATGGGTTGATTGTTCTCACTGTCAGAAAGTTTCTCCTTATTTCCAGGTTGAATCTCTCCTTGTTCAGCTTCCATCCATTATTCCTTGTCTGGCCTTCGGGTGCTTTAGAAAATAGCTTGACCCCTTCCTCCTCTCTGTGGCAGCCCCTCAAATATTGGAAGACTGCTCTCCTGTCTCCCCTGGTCCTTCTCTTCCCTAGACTAGCCAGGCCCAGTCCCTGCAACTGTTCATTGTATGTTTTCGCCTCCAGTCCCCTCATCATCCTGGTTGCTCTTCTCTGCACTCTTTCTAAAGTCTCAACCTCAAGGAGGGAAGTAACTTAGAACTAAGGAGAAATTCCCTGATAGTTAGAACAATTAATCAGTGGAACAACTTGCCTCCAGAAGTCGTGAATGCTCCAACACTGGAAGTTTTTAAAAGATGTTGGAATAACCATTTGTCTGAAGTGGTGTAGGGTTTCCTGCCTAGGCAGGGGGTTGGACTAGAAGACCTCCAAGGTCCCTTCCAACTCTGTTATTTTATTCTATTCAACATCTGTTTTATAGTATGGTGACCAAAACTGGATCCAGTACTTTAGGTGTGGTCTTACTAAGGCTTTATAGAGTGATATTATTAGCCCCTCCCTTGATCTTATCTCGCAAGTTAGGACTGCATTGGCTTTTTTTGGCTGCCACTGGCTCATATTTAAGTTCATTTCAGTGATTGTTTGAAGTTACAATGGCCCTGAAAAAAGGGACTTATGACTGTTTTTCACACTTATGACCGTTGCGGCATCCCCATGGTGACGTGATCAAAATTCAGACACTTGGCAACTGACGTATTTATGATGCTTGTGGTATCCCAGGGTCACACAATCCCCTTTTGTGACCATCTGACCAGTGAAGTCAACAAAAAAGCCGGACTCACTTCACAGCCATGTTCCTCATTTAACAACTGCACTGATTCACTTAACAATGGTGGCAGGGAAGAAGGCAAAATGGGGCAAAATTCACCTAAACAACCATCTTGCTCAGCCACGGAAGTTCTGGGCTCAATTGTGGTCATAAACTGAGGACTTATGTACACCGAATCCGGTTCTGCTTGGAAACCCCTTCTGCATTTTGTGCTTTCTACAGGCAGCACCGCCACTAACAAACGTTCATTTACTGCAGGCAACTTCTGCTGCAGCCAACTGCCTACAATTGGTCAGTTCAAAACCCACCAGGCTCAAGGTTGACTCAGCCTTCCGTCCTTCCAAGGTCGGTAAAATGAGGACCCAGATTGTTGGGGGCAAGAGGCTGACTCTGTAAAGCACTTAGAGAGGGCTATAAAGCAGTATGTCAGTCTAAGTGCTATTGCTATTACCTGTAGATAGAAATCTGGATTTTGTGCGTGAGATGGAAAGAAATGAAATTTTGACTTTGGGTTTGGTCGATTGGATATGTTCATTGTTATAGAGATGATTAGTGGATATTAAGTATGTAAAAGTACAATGTTGAGGCTGTAATGTTACTGTCTTATTCTACGGCACTAAAAAGAGTTGGTAGTCAATGCTTTTTCCCTCTTTTCCCTACATTTAGAATAGAATAACAGAGGGACCTTGGAGGTCTTCTAGTCCAACCCTCTGCCTAGTCAGGAAACCCTACGCCACTTCAGACAAACGATTATCCAACATCTTCTTAAAAACTTCCAGCGTTGGAGCATTTATAACTACCAGAGGCAATTTGTTCCACTGATTAATTGTTCTAACTGACAAGAAATTCCTCCTTGGTTCTAAGTTGCTTCTCTTCTTGATGAGTTTCCACCCATTGCCTCTTGTGCTGCCCTCAGGTGCTTTGGAGAATAGCTTGACTCCCTCTTCTTTAGGGCAGCCCCTGAGATATTGTAGCACTGCTATCATGTCTCCCCTAATCCTTCTTTCCATTAGACTAGACATACCCAGTTTCTGCATCCGTTCTTCATATGTTTTAGCCTCCAGTCCCCTAATCTTCTTCATTGCTCTTCTCTGCACTCTTTCTAGAGTCTCAACATCTTTCTTACATCCTGGCGACCACAATTAGATGCAATATTCCAAGTGTGGCCTTACCAAGGCATTATAAAGTGGTATAAACATTTAGGTTGATACCCCCTCTTCTTTGTGGCAGTCCCTCAAATATCAGAATACTGCTATCATGTCACCCTCTAGTCCAGGGGGTCTTCAAACTTGACAGCTTTAAGACTTGTGGACTTCAACTCCCAGAATTCCTCCTCCAATCGTTAGCTCAGGAATTCTGGGAGTTGAAGTCCACAAGTCTTACACTTGCTAAGTTTGAAGACCTTTGCCCTAGTCCTTCTTGTCATTAAACTAGACATACCCAATTCCAGACAAAAGTTGACATGGCCAAAATGAAATTATGACATGTAAATACCTCACCCCGGTTCTAAACACCAATCGATCCCACTCAACTCACACCCATCGTCCACTATCCTCAACAGAGGAGAAATCTGAGGAACAAAAAAACTCTCAATTCCAATGGTTCTAGTTAAAGGTGGCATTTTAATTGGTCCGGCAATTGCAAAATATATACAGATTTCCAAAAAAAGGACAGTCCTGTTTTATAAGCCACACCCTCAGGGATGAGGGGAAAGGAGTAGATTAAGAATCATCCCGTACAGACACACGAAACTTAAAATTTCAATACAAAATTTATGAGGAGCAGAAAAGGTGGGGAAACTGTGGTTCTGTGAGGTTAAATAAATAAATAGCCTCTTGCTCTTAAAATGGTTTAAAAAAAAATCTAACTTCAAGTATCAGAGGGGGGGAAAAAAAAGCCCAACCCGAGGAAAAACCATTGCCATGATTTTAAAATGGCATTTAAATGGGATTTCCGTGCCAGGCCCTCTTCTCATTCTCCACGTACTGAAACCACAAACCTCCTACACAATCCCACAATAATATGGTAATTAACAGCCTTTCAAGCTTTCTCCCTTCTTTCAAACAGGAAAAATCCATTTTGTTCTGAGATTTATGTCTTCTAGAGAGGTGGGAGATGCCCTTTATCACTCCCCATTTCCTTATTTCCATCTCTTTCAGCCATTCACACACAATTTGTATCTAAGGGTTAGTGTACCCATTTGCTCAATTTTTGTTGTTGCAGAGAAAAAAGTGTTCACACCTAGGTAAGGGTTTGTTTTTAAAAGAAAAAAAGATCAATCTTGAGTGCTCAGGCACATCTGAGGCCCTGAAAACATTCAATTTTTTTTTAAAAAAAAACTCCTTACAAACAGAACAAAATTAAAAGAAGTTAATCTTCACAAGCAGAAAAAGCTTTTTCATTTACACCACCAGGGGTGAGGGAACGATGGCCCAACTTGTGGACTTCAACTCCCAGAATTCCTGCATGGCTGGCTCAGGAATTCTGGGAGTTGAAGTCCACGAGTCATAAAGGGGCCATCTACCTCCGATCTACATGGAGTCTTACCACACACATATAAACCATCTTGGATTAGCAAGTCAACACTTAGGCCTTGGGTCAAACAATCCTTTATTTGGAAAATAAAATCACCTTTTTCGCCCATGCAACTGTCCACCTTGGGACCTCGTCTTGCCCACCAATTGTCCAATTCCTATCTTATCCTGGAGTGTTTTTTTTCCAGGGACCTTTTGACAGAACATTTTAGTCTTAAAAGAGGGCTTGTGTTCAAAACCAGACCATGATTTCTTGCATCAGTCATACATCATCCTGTCAGCGTCAACACCGCTTTCCAAAGCTCGAGATGATGCGGGTCACGCCCAAAAATTCGCTTGAAGGACATTGAGGTCCCAAAGACCTAAATTACGTTCAAGTATTTTAAATTACGCTGGTTTTTTTTTCCCTATTTTTAAGCGTTCGCTTTATTTGAGCCCGCTGTCGATTGAAGACTGCGAATTGAGCAGCCCCTGGGAAACAGGAGAACGACTGAGAAATTCTGGTCATAAAAGGAAAGCAAGCTTATTATTCCAATGTCCTTCAAAACTAGCAAAAAGAATCATTTAAAATAATACTCTACTACTACTAAGAATAATTATTTTAACACGATAAAAAAAAAGGGAGGAGGTTGTCCCTGGAGGCCTATAGTAAATCGATCCACCTGAATGAAACTAACCTTAACTTTGCTCCTAACATGCTATTCTAATGCGTTGTTGGGGTACATCAGCCGTTCTTCACTGTGCAATTTGTATTGGCAACACATTTTAGGACAAAACCGTAGCCCTGGAATCTTTTCCCTCTCTCCTCGGTATGAAAAAGTTGCCAAGACAGATTTATGCTGGACACACGGTGGAGCCTCAAACAGGAGGGTCAGAAACCGTTTCCAGTGGCTAAAAAATAAAGAGTGGAAAGCTGGGGAAAACCACCAGCCTTGCCCGCTGTAAATTTGCAGATCTCCACAAGGGACTTGGTTGCCAGAGGCTCATTCCTCGGTTGATAGGAACATACCCTGTTTGTACCGCGAGATGCTTGCAACATAAAAGATGCATCTTACAACTTCATTGGTCTCCAAACAGACCTTCCCACAAGCCACACACATCCCAAAGCAGGGTTAGGACACGCAGTCTCTGCAGAGACGTAGATGTTCAGAGACGGAAGTTTTTATCCACCCCTAAAAAAAAGAGGAGAGGCTCTCACTGACAAAGTGCGGCTTAGCTTGCGGAACTAAGACAAACTTTCACAATTGTTTTTGGCCTCTCCTCTCTCTCTCTCCTCTGCCAGGTCTGGGGTCAACTGATCAACTCTGTCTTGGACCAGTTTTGCAAGGACAGCTACAATTCAGGGGAGAATCCTTTCTCTCACAGGGAACATCTAAGGTGGAAATGAACAAATGGAACGGACTCATGAATGTTAACACTTTCATCTCCCCTTCGCCTCTGTCTTATAGCCACAGGCCCACCTAGGCTGACCCTAACCCTTTTATCTTTGAGATGCTGGAATCAGCAGTGATCTTCTACAAGGCAAGCTTGTTGCTTAAAAAACAACAACAGAGTAACAACCACCAAGACACGTAGGACGTATGGTGTGTACAGGAACACTTTGGTGCTTGCTGGAGTCTACCAAATTGGAGTAGATAGAAAAAAAAACCAAAAACCAGCTTTAAAGTCAGGTTCAGATCCACAGTTTATATGCTGATGAAATAAGTCTCTTTCTTTTCCTTTATTTTTTTTTCCTCCATCTGTCTCTCTCTCTCTCTCTCTCTCTTTCTCTCTCTGGTGTTTCCTCCTTCCGCCACTCCATTTTCTCAAGTCCAAGAAGGCAAGATAAACCAGCGATGGAGATCATCAACAAAACAACTGGAGTCCAACGGAGATGTTGTGGAGCAGGCTGCAAAGTTTCAGGGATGAGTGATGCCACGGCGCTTGGCTTCCACCTGCGGTTCCCGATGTACCGCCGAAAGAGATTCAAGGTTGTGTGTGTGGAGGGCTCAGGTTCTGCTGGCAAAGGAAGAAAAGGAGAAGACGACCAACATGAGCCGGTGGCTTTGGGTTTGGAGAAAGGGGAAGAGAAGCAGAACTAGAACGACATGCAGAAGACACAAGCACCATCACGCTAAGAAAGATTATCTAGAGAGAGGACAAACGGGAGGTGAAACCAAGCCAGGAGAAAAAAGGTTGTTAAGATGTGCATGCAGGGTTCCTGTTGTCTGTACTAGAGTTTTTCATGTCTCTTGGACTGAATTCTACAAAACAGTCAAACCGTTTCTGATCTGCAGACGACTGTGTTTCAAAGCTTCTTCCCTACTAACATAAAATTGATGATGTGACCTAGCTTGGTAATGAAACGTCTGCAAGGAAGCCAGCAGGCTGAAGAGAGCACCAAGGACCCCACAGTTCAGCCCTTAGAGGAGAGGAGAAGAGAGGGGAGTCCTGCATGCCTTACGGTTTATGACATTTTTTGGATAGGCCATTGATTTTATAATATTTTATGCTAAATGCTACGCAAATATTGTCATATTTAAATAAATACTGGTGGTTTTTAAGTGAAAAACATAAGCTTTTTGCAATTTGGTGCTGTTTGGATGGGGACTGTGAATTTTCTTGAGTGCTTACAATGCCTATGAAAACAGATTAACTGATGCATACCCAGTGGCATACGTGTTGCAATTACTAAGGCCGATGCTAGTGTTTTGTTAACATTTTTATTGTTTGTGGCCCTGAAAGGGACCGTTTAGGTAACCAAACATGGTTACTAATATGAAATTGGTCAGCCCTTATTGCTTATCACCAGGCGGCATCACTTCGGCATAGACTGTATAGACCTTTGCACGTGATCTTTGGTGACAATGTGGTGCCTTAAAAAGACTTTGGTTATATGAATAAAAATTATGCATCTCAATCTGACTACAGAAATTTTCATCGAAGTACTAATTTTGCATGGTTTCTATGAGTGAAAAGTTGATTAAACATGTGTAAATGCAGCTTAAAACCGAAAGCGTGCAGGACTTTTTCACACAACTGTATCTATCTATCTATCCTCCCTCATCTATCTAGGATCTGTCTATCTCTCTCTCTATCCATCTATCCATCCATCATCCATCTATCTACCGATATCTATCTATCTATCTATCTATCTATCTATCTATCTACCTACCTACCTACCTATCTATCTATCTATCTATCTATCTATCTATCTATCTATCTATCTATCTATCTATCTATCTATCCTCCCTCATCTATTTAGGATCTGTCTGTCTGTCTTTCTGTCTGTATCTATCTGTCCACCCATCCATCTATCAATCTTTCTATCAATCTATTTATCCGCTAGGCCAAAGTGGTATTCTCTCGGTGCATGAAAACAGGAAATTATTTTCCAATGGTTAATGACAGAAATGCAACAGACAGATGGAAAATCAAAAGCTCAGCACGGATTCTTGGCAGCAAAACCAAAAATCACCTTATCGGCATATAAATTTAACAAATGAATAAGAAACAAAAGATACAGCCAGCCAGGCAGCAAAGAAAGAGGTTAAACCAACACCAACACTAAAAAAAAATTACTTACAGGCAAGCCTTCCCCAGTAATGGCTGTAAAGAGACAAAAAGAAAAGAGAGAGAAAAGGAATAAAATAAAGGGAAAGAAATCAATGAAGGCGCATGAAAGGTTAGCAATCAGAAAATGGCAGCCCAGAGATGGAAAGCAATGGGGTAGAAGCAGATAAATCAAGAGACACATGAAGCAGCTGCTTCAGCACCAACTTCTGTGCATGGAGAAGAAACATCAAAATACAGAAAAACCAGCAATTAGGAGGGGTTTTTTTTTTCAAATAAGGGCAGCTAATTGAGATCATTTCAGACATAAGAACAGCATTTCTCAACTTCGGCCATTTTAAGAGGGGTGGACTTCAACTCCCAGAATTCCCTAGCCAGGCATGGCTGGTTGGGGGATTCTGGGAGTTGAAGTCCACCCCCTCATAAAATGGCCAAGATTCAAAACACTGCAGTTTAGAATGAGGCCCGGCCAGTTATATTGCTCGCTATCAGGCAGAGAAAATTGTTCTAACCTTTCCCATTAAAAAAAAATAAAAATAAAGAATGGAGTCAGGGCAACCTTGTTCCTTTAGCCTTCTAAAACAGCCTTGGGACAGAGATTACAAGCCAACAGACAAAACATTTGCAGTAGGATCGTTTCTGGGTTGAGGGCCAGCAGCCAAATGCAAAAATGTTCCTTTAAAAAAAATCATTGTATAAAACACAGAGTGCCATGTTTTTGATGGAGGAGCCCTTCATTCACTGGTCTGGATCTCTAAAGAATCAACCCACCCCCCCAAAAAAAAATAAATACGAGCAACTGATTTGAAAAGGGCTCCTCGGTGCTCTCTGAGCTTGGTTGGTTTTCTTGCAGACGTTTTATGACCCAACTAGATAACATCATCAGCGCTAGGAGGGAGTGCCAGAAGCAACTCTAACCCTTCCTACTATCACTGATGATGTTACCTAGCTGGGTCATGAAAAGTTTGCAAGAAAACCACCAAGCTCAGGACCCCTCATTTCAACCCTGAGCTACAAATATTTTCCTCAATCAGTAATCAATCCGATGCCCCTGAAATCCTTTGGGCCTAACCCAAAGGTGCTTTTTCAGGAGGCAACTGGACTTCGTTTTTTCTTTCGAAGATGTTTTGCTTCTTCAGCTCTGACAGGATAGTGGGGAATGGGGAATCCAGTCAACACTGAAGAAGCTGCTTGGAGAAGAAGCGAAACGTCTTCAAATGAAGAAAAACACCAGAAAGTCCAGTTGCCTCCTGAAAAAGCCCCTTTGGGACAACCATGACCTGGATGACGGAGAATCTCTACAGACAATCAGGGCCTATTAAGAGTCTTTTGAGAATGGTTCGTGGGCACCGTAATCAACTTAGAAGCGTGGACTGATTAAAAAGCAACATGCAAACCAAACCAACATTCTTCAATGCATGTTCAACAAAGCGTTCAAGGAAAAAAAAATGCCTCCGTGGGATTATAGGCAGTCCTCGACTTCCAACCATCTGTTTAGTGACTGTTCGAAATTACAACGGTGCTGGGAAAAAAAGGGACTTCCAACCGGTTCTTGCACTTCCAACTGCAAGTAGCAGCATCCCCGCGGTCATATGATCAAAATTTAAGTGCTTAATAACTAGCCCGTAATTATGACAGACGCAGGATCCCGGGGTTTTGTGATAATTATTTATGACCTTCCTGGCTGACTTCTGAAAAGCCGAGTCAAATGTGGTGGGGGAAAGAGAGCCAGATTTGCTTAACAACGGCATGGTTCATTTAACGACTGCCTGATTTGTTTAACGATGGCAGAGACTCGCTCAACAACGGCAGCAATTCGCTTAGCTGGGGCAAAAAGGGTCGCAAAACCAGCCGCGGCCCATCTCAGACACCGCCTCGCTTAGTAACAGAAATTCTGGTCGCCGTTGGGGTTGTAAGCCGAGGACTGTCCGTATTTGGTGCGACATGATTTCCGTGGCAGCTCAAGGAGGCTTGCCCAGGCAGGATGAAGCAAGTCACACATGCACGTCAGTGGTGGTTTGGACCGGTTCTTGGGGCCTTGGTGGTGCAGGCTATTAAATGCCTAGCACTTAAGTTCCAGCTGCCTACAATTGTTGCAGGCTCGAATCCCACCAGGCCCAAGGTTGACTCAGCCTTCCATCCTCTCGGGGTAGGTAAATGGAGGACCCAAGATTGTTGGGGGCAATAAGCTGACTTTGTAAAAATGCCGCTTAGTAATAAGCAGGCAGATACAATGGAATGAAGGCTATTGCTGAGCGCATTGGGTTGTGCTCCAAAAAAATTGTAAGCCGCCCTGAGTCTTCGGAGAAGGGCGGCATATAAATATGAATAAAAATTAAAAAAAAAATACCAAGAGAAGGCCAGCGAAGAGGATCCTGGGCTGTCCAGCTTGTTCAAACAAAAAACGAAGCAAGACCGAGCACGGCCCGCTAAGATGTCGCACAAACGGGGCAGTCAGGCATGCTGGAAGTTACGACAACACCATCAGCCATCACCACAAAAAACACAACAGCAACAACAACAACAACAAAAGAAAAAAGAACCAACTTGTGTGGGAAGTTGGACAGGGCCTTCCGGAGATAGGCAGGTATGGACTGGTAAGGCGGCCGAGGCAGCGGCATGTTCCTCGAACCTGTTCATGCGAGGTTTTTTGATGGGTTCTGGACTGGCCAGAGGGACCACGCTATTGCGCCTCATGAGCGCATGGGAACCCTTCTTTGCATCCTAGATCGGAGCGAGAGAAAGATAAGAAAAATAACAATAAAGGGAGAATATGAAGAAAAACAAAAAGGGAGCATTTTTTAATTAAAAAAAAAAAAACCCGGGTTATCAGTTCGGCGTCATGCACTCAAAAGCGAGAAAGAGAGCGGGGTTATTTTTTCCTCGGAGGGTCAGACTAGATGACCTTGGAGGTGCTATCCAAACCTGACGTTCTACGGTTATAGGAAAATGGGATTTGAGAAGCCCAAGAAGAACCAGTTTTTCTAGTTTTTGCAGGCCGTGGAAGAGGATGGAAAGATTTGGGGATATTGGGAGCTCAGCAATGAGGTGAGGTCATTGTTTGATCAAGACAGGGGTGTCTCACCCTGCACGCCCCCCCGCAAAAAAGGAGGTGGAGTCAGACTAAAGAGGTAGGCGAGCCAGACTGAAATCAACATTCAATTAAACTTGATCGTCTTTTCCCTACAAAATGTGGAATGGAAACCAGCAGCTTTTTACTAATAAAAGACTTAGCGCAGGAGTCCCCAAACTTGGCAAATTTACTTGTGTGACTTCAACTCCCAGAATTCGCCAGCCAGCATAGCTGGCTGGAGAATTCTGGGAGTTGAAATCCACAAGTCTTAAAGTTGCTAACTTTGGAGACCTCTGACTTAGTGCCTGGCTTCAACAGTGAGATAAGCTGCATTAAAAATAAAATTTTGAAAGGTAAACTAAATAGCCGATGACATTGATAGTTGAGAATCGGCTGCCTTCACTGAAGGAGGAAGGTATCTGGACAGCAAAGTGAAGCCACAGAAGTTCAAATATGAGCACTGTCTTATCTTTTACCAACACTTTTAAAGGCTTGCATAATATCCAGTTCCTTTTATGCAAAACCCGTTTAAATCTTGCCTTTCGGCTCAAACATTGGTAGCTGTTGAATACAGATCGTTTTAAAAGTGCACAGCCTGGCTTTTAAGCCACAGGAAAAAGCCTTGATTGAATCCATTCTTATTCCTTCTTTACTGGCCACCGTGATGAAAGAATAGAATAGAATTAACAAAGTTGGAAGGGACCTTGGAGGTCTTCTAGTCCAACCCCCTGCTTAGGCAAGAAACCTTATCATTTCAGACAAATAGTCATCCAATATTTTCTTAAAACTTTCCAGTGCTGGAGCATTTACAAGTTCTGGAGGCAGGTTGTTCTACTGATTATTTGTTCTAACTGTCAGAAATTTCTCCTTAGTTCTAAGTTGCTTCTCTCCTTGATCAGTTTCCACCCATTGCTTCTTGTCCTGCCTTCTGGTACTTTGGAGAATAGCTTGACTCCCTCTTCTTTGGGGCAGCCCCTGAGATATTGGAAGACTGCTATCATGTCACCCCGAGTCCTTCTTTTCATCAGACTAAACATACCCAGTTCCAGCAACTGTTCTTTATGTTTTAGCCCTTAATCCTCCCTTGGTTTCTCTTCTCTGCACTCTTTCTAGACCAAGGGTCTTCAAACTTGCTAAGTTTAAGACTTGGGGACTTCAACTCCCAGAATTCCTGAGCTAACATGACTGGAGGAGGAATTCTGGGAGTTGAAGTCCACAAGTCTTAAAGCTGTCAAGTTTGAAGAGCCCTGTTCTAGAGTCTCAATATCTTTTTTACATCACGGCAACCCAAAACTGGATGCTGTATTCTAAATGTGGCCTTACCAAGGCATGATGAGCAACAAGGTTGTAAATAAGATCCCTACCCCTGCAGCTGGAAAAACCAACAACTGAACTGGGAATCCTTTGCAGAGCAAGAAAGAGGATCTGTTGCGGTTAGCCGGCAGCAGGTGCAGATGGCTGAGGGGCCAGGACCATTAGGGAGTGGACTGCTGCCTTCAGGGATTGTGGGGCCTGGCAGCAGCGATGAGGAAGTTCCCGAGGAGCCTGTGCCAAGTGCATGCAGGATTGCTTGTAGGAAAGAGCAGTTACAACAGCACAGGTGACTCGGGAGTAAGGCTGCAAGATAATGGCCCCTCCCTCAAGAAGATAAAAGCCAGCTGTGAAGAGAACGTTCTTTGCAGGAAGCAAGGACGTTTTGAAACTCAGCCTCGTGGACATTACAGTATCTGAAGTTGGTATTTGAAGACTCTTGTGTTGTGAAATATTTCTTATCTGTGATTCTTGGCAGTCTCGCACAGTTTTGGCGAGGTTTGTGCTTATCAAAGTTAATTAGTTTGCAGCAGCCTTTTAACCGGGGATTCATAAGACTCATTAAAAGGTTTCTGTTTGCTTTGGTTATTATTTGTTTTATTGGAAAAGGGTTTGGGTCAGAACAGGATCTGATGCTGAACTTTTGGGAATAGGTGCCTATGCTATGAGCGCATGAGGTGGGGAGCGGGAGGAATAGCCCCTTAGCAAGACAGCAGCACTCACCTCCGGTCTGTCCCGGTGAGTATTCACAGCTTCAACGTTCAGATAGATGGACTCCACTCGGCAACCTTCGAGAGAGAGAGAGGGAAGAAAGATGTGGCAGGGTGAGGAGCATTGTAGCACTTCAGCTGCCACTGTTGAATCAGATTAAGAGATCAAAACAGACTCAAAGACTTGGAGGAGGGGGGCGTTAAATGTAGCTCGAATTAAATCAGCTGGGCAATTAATTCTTTTTTTAAAAAATGATTTTTATTAAAGTTTTACAATTAAAAAAAAAACCCAAATCATGTTTGCATTTTTTGCAATACATTGTGGCATCGTTTTTTTTTCATCTTCCATTATTCATATCTATGTACATATATACATTATTCATATTTACATTATATATTAACTATTATTCTTGTCATCTATCCAAGTATATGGATTTTCCCAGACCGTATAGAATTCTCTTTTTTCTTTCTCTTGCAACTCCATAGTAAGCTTATTCGTTTCCAACCCACAATTTTTTAAGTAACATATTATCCATGGGGATTACCCTCTGCTTTGGGGCAAATAATTCTTTAAAGCCACATTGAACCAGCAGGGGGTTCAAACAGTGCCCAGGACAAAAAGGCTTTTTGTCCTTCGGGAATGCCAGGGGGAAAAAGCAAAGAGATCAAAGTGTAAAAACAACAGCATTTTATTTTTATTTATTTTTAAAATTAGGTTACAGCCCTGAGAGTTTTATGTGCACTACTCTGTGATAACATAACGCTGGTGATTTTGCCAAAGGCAAAATGAGGGAAACACATAGGGAGTGAGGCACAGGTACAATTTTCCTGGGTTAAACCAGGGGTGGGCTGTAGGGGTCCGCAGGGGATCCCCTAGCTAAGATTCTGCACAGTTTGGACAACCCCAAATCCCTCTCCTGACGGGCTCCGTCCAGCAGTCCCCATGCAGCCCGTTTTGGATGCAGGTAAAGTCCAGGGTGCGTGGAGGCTCGGGGAGGGCAAAAAAACGGGCCTCCCGGAAATCCAGGAAGGCCGGAAATGGGCCTGTTTCCAGCTTCCAGACAGCCTCCGGAGCCCGGGGAGGCCGTTTTCACCCTCTTAGAGGCTTGAGAAAAGCCTCCGGAGTCCGGGGAGAGCAAAAACACCCCCCCACAGTGCAGGAGGCCGACTAGGCCACACCCACCCAGCCATCAGGCAGAGAACCCTTTGCTAATTTTTTTGAAGCCACCCCTAGATAAAACCATCTGTTCTCAGTGCAAATAAACGATGATAGGATTATGGGGTATTGATTGGGGCTTATAGAATCAATGCTCAGTTGATCCTTTTGCATTCCGTGGAACATCTTGAGCCGAACTGCCTCCAATCTTATCTTAACTCCCAGATAAAGGTAAAAAAATGGGGGGAAGGGAAGGCAGTAAACCCTCCATCTTCCTGCTAGACAGACACATTGTCGATGTTTCCTTTGTAGCTTGGGAGACTCCCCCAAGTCAACTTTCCCTACAGATAGTCCTCGATTTGCGACCATCATGGAGCCCGAGATTTCTGTTCGCTAACCCAGACAGCTGTTCAGTGAACTTTGTTCCCTTTTTACAACCTTTCTTGCCACAGTTATTAAATGAATCCCCGCTGTTGTTTAAGTTAGTAGCTCAGCTGTGGAGTGAATCTGACTGTTCATCAGGAGGTCTCCCCAAAAAAAAAACCCCAGTTGCCAAGCATCCATATTTTGATCAGCTGACCATGGGGCAATGGCCATAAGTGTGAAAAATGGTCACAAGTTACTTTTTTTTTCAGTGCTTTTGGAACTGCGGTCACAAAACGAACGGTTGTTAAGTTAAGGACTATCTGTAACCACACCAACTGCCTTGCTTGCCTGATTTTAGCCAAGCTGAGTGTGTTGTGTGAACGCAACCGCTCTGTAATGAAACCTATTTGCTTACCATAAGCTACAGGACTCAGCTTCAGGACTGTGTGGAGAGGGCATTTCAGGTAGGGCATTTCTTCTGAAAGGGGTGGAAAAAAAATAAATAAAGGATTAGAAGTGGATTCATGCTATACCTGGCCACAAATGGTATCCCCATCCTGCTTCTAACTCTCCCTTTTAATCCAGCCCTTTTCAAACTTCAACTCCCACAATTCAGAATGGTGCCCGGGGAATTCTGGGGGTTGAAATTGTCCCGTTTTGGGGGAGGGGGGGAGAAACCCACTTCAAATCCCAAAGGTTTTTCAGGAGCTGAAGAAGCTTCTTGGGTGAGAAGCGAAATGTCTTCAAAAGAAGAAAAAAGCAAGTCCAGTTGTCTCCTGGAAAAAAGCACCTTTGGGACATTCCTGACCTGGGATGACTGAGAATCTCTGCAGACTTTTTAGCTATACAATTTGGGATGGACACCCTTGCAATGAGGTGGGAGTAGGAATGGATTTCCAGAGGGAAAATGGTAGACTACAGGAACCATTTGCACTACTTAGGTGACCCTGAGGACACAGATAAACCTCCAAGTAGCCTCAACGACCCTTTAAAAAAGATGCAAATGACCAGCTGTCTGCAAGGAATATACAACCCTTCCATTCCTCACCATCCTGTCAGAGTTGAAGAAGCTTCTTGGTTGAGAAGCGAAATGCCTTCAAAAGAAGAAAGTCCAGGTGCCCCCTGAAAAAAAAAAGCACCTTTGGGGAAATCCCAAAGGTGGGTTTTTTTTCCCCCAAAAGACAACTGGACATTCTTCGTTCTCTCCCCCCATCCCCCGGCCTTTGAAAACATTTCGCTTCTCATGCAACAAGTTTCTCCATTCCAGATCCTGCTTGAAATTTTCTCCCCTGGTAGGTGGGTGGGTGGAGTCAGTTCCCACCCTCTTGCAAGGACCACAGCACCCATCCTAAATTCATTTCTTCCACTGCTGTGCCAGGGAAGCTATACAGAGTGTAGAGACCAGAGGTGGGAATTCAGCAGGTTCTGACCAGTTCTGGAGAACCCGGTGGCGGAAATTTTGAGCAGTTTGGAGAACGGCAAATCCCACCTCTGACTAGCCCCGCCCCCATCTATTCTCTGCCTCCCATTGAGTCCCAGCTGATTGGCTGGGTCTTCTTTGGTTGCCCTGCACAGGAGAACGGAGCTGGAAAGCAGGTTAGTGGGGTGGAGAGGGAATGGGGATCTTGCAGTATCCTTCCCCTGCCACGCCCACCAAGCACGCCACACCCACCAAACCAAGCCATGCCCACCAAGCCACGCCCACAGAACCGGTAGCAAAAGAAATACCCACCTGCGCTTTTGTCGAGGAAGTAAGCCAACAGGCAACGCATGACAGCCTGATGACAAATCACAAGGACATTTTCCTGTCTTTCCAGCTCCATGATCACCGGTTCCAGCCTCTGCACCAGATCTTGATAGGACTGGAGGGGGAGGGGGGAAACAGACCAAGAGAAGGTGATGAGTTACAGGTTAGTCTTTCGGCAGAAATAGAGGAGGCGCAGAGGAGCAAGGGTCTCCAACCTTGGCCACTTTGAAGACTTGTGGACTTCAACCCCAGAATTCCTCCGCCAGCACCAACTCCCAGAATCCTAGAGAAACGCCCAGGTTAATGAGATGAATTGGCTGGCTGAGGAATTCTGGGAATTGAAGTCTCATGAGCCTTAACGTGGTCAAGGACGGCTGGCGATCCCTGATTAGAGGAAGCAAAAACGATGCAGTGCGCCAGAAATGGGCAATCTTGGATCCTGTAAGAGGAATCTCCTGGCCTCCTTTGGTACAGGGAGTCCTCGACTGGTTTTTCACGCTTATGACCGTTGCAGCATCCCCAGAGTCACGTGATCGAAATTCGGATGCTTGGCCACTGACTCGTATGTCAAGTAAAAAAATATTCCTTTGGTCTTTTACTTGACAGCAGAAAGGGAGTGGGGGGAAAGCAGTGCATTCCTTAAATGCCTCAGATAATTGCTACGCAGCCGAAGCTGTTGGCGCGCAGGATTACTGGAGAGCATGATTGATGACTTTTGGCTATGGATGTGTCCCATTGGAGAATATACATCCAGGGGGTGGAGGAAGACCAGGATCAAGGGGGAAATGAATGATGTATTTTAGTGTCGGCTGCACCCAGGTAACGCTGACATGGTCACTTCTAATAAATCTTTTTTTTTTCTTACTCTGAGAGATACAGCTAGAGACTTATGATTTGAATGGGGGTGGATTTGTCGGAGCCCTGACAGCGTATTTATGATGGTTGCAGGGTGCCGAGGTCACATGCTCCTCTTTGGAGACCTTCTGACAAGCAAAGTCAGTGGGGAAAGCCAGATTCACTTAACGACCGTGTTACTAAACTTAACACCTGCGGCGATTCACGGAACAACGGTGACGAGAGGTGGGAAAAAATGGAGCAAAACTCATTTAACCAATGTCTCACTTAGCCACAGAAATTTTGGGCCCAATTGTGGTTGTAAGTCGAGGTCTACCTGTATGTGGATCAGTTTTCTAAGTCACTTTTTTTTTAGCGCAGGTGTAACTTCGGACAGCCGCTAAACGAACGGTTGTAACTTGAGGATCACCTATACACAGCTTTGTACAATTGTTTTAATCATTCCAACATTGGCCCAAGAGCCACATGGGGTGGGAGGAAACCTCAAGGCTCCAAATTTCAGGTTCCAAGAGGTCAGCATTAGCCTATTGCTTGGGCATCCATCCCACCCGACGGTTAAAAATATATATTTGGTGCGCCCAAACACAAACCTCTCCGGATGGATAGCGGTAATAGTATTTGTCCTGGTCGCGTAGAGCAAATTCTTCCGGATATTTTTCCTTGATTTCATCGTAAGTCATATCTTCACACACACCCTACAAGAATAAAGAGATGATGATGAAGGAGGAGGAAGAAATAATCCACATACCCAAATTCTGCCAATCTTTACACCAGGATATGCTCAGCAGCTGTAACTCAAAGAATTTCAACATCTGCTGTGTTTTCTCTATATATCAGGGGCTTCAAACTTCTGCCCAGCTGGGGAATTCTGGGAACTGAAATCCACAAATCTTAAAATTTGCCCAGGTTGGTCACTTCTGTCCTAGAATGTCTCTGCCAGTTGGTACAAAACCAGTCTCTTTCCCTACTGGGACAACTTCCAGCTCTGTGGCCTTCAACTCCTAGAATCTCTCTATATAAAAGCGAAAGACCACTCATGCATCATCACAAAATCTCCAGAACCGTAAAGCCTACAAACTTGAAATTTGGCACCTATGTTCCTCTTGGCTTGTAAGTGCTCGCTTTTCAAAATGACCATCAGAGCATTAGTATTTCGCATATTATTATTATTAACACACTCTGATGCTAAGGAGTTCTACTCCCCCTCCCCACCTGAAAAGAAATCTGTTCCAAACGCAAAACACAACATGGAAGGAGTTTCAGTTTCAGAGCAGCAACCAGCTTTAGTACAAAACAGTTGAGCTAAGCCACGCCCAGGCGCCTTGCTGTCTCCTTCTTGCTCACACAGCAAATTTTGTTTCAGTTTCCATGTTTCAGTTTCCAAACAGCCCTCAACTCTCTCACACACGGACAAAACGCCAGCCAGATGAATACTCGTAGGCGGAGGCACAATTTCCCCCCCTTATTTTCCTCCCCAAAGACTAAGCCTGATCACATAGTTTCGTAGCGAAGCACGGGTATCAAGCTAGTTTTACATAAACACCCTGGTTATTCAGATTAATTGACTGGTTGGCTGAGGAATTCTGGGAGTTGGAAGTCCACAAGTCTTAAAAGTTGCCAGGTTTGGTTGGCCACCCCTGCTTATGTCGAAACAAGTTCCAAATTCTCCTGCATTCTTTTTCCTTCCAACTTTAGATAAGAACTTCTTGTTCTCTCTCTCTCTCCAAACAGGCTGGCTTTGTGCCCCTGTGTTTCTGCACCTGTCCAGCTTGTTCTTATCTCGTGCATACAGACTGAGTTCTCACGCTCAGAATGAAAATGGAAGGGGCAGATTTCTTTCCCAGTAACCGAAGAGCGGCCAGCCAACTCTTCTCAATCTTTCCTTGGAGAGCCAGGAGGGTCTCTTTGGAAAGAGAGCGAGGTGGGAAGAGGAAGAAAATGACAGCGTTTCCCATCAAAAACCCTCTGATTTCTTCTGCAATCCAAAAAAGGGTTCTTACAGCATCAATTTCATTCAAAGCCTTCCACTGCTCGTAGGGCAGATCCAGAGCTTCTGCCGTCTGGATTGTCCTCTTGAGATGGCTGGTCCAGACTTTCAGATCATTCAGGTTTTGCTCCTTGACAAAATTGTTCAGCTCACCGGCAAACTAGAAAAGGAAGGAGATGCAGAAAGTGATGACTCAGCTCCTGTGGGTTTTGGCGAACTGTTTGTCAGGGCCAAAGTATTTGGTCTAGCCCAAGGCTGTGGGCCAGACAGGAGAATTGGAGGAAAAAAAAATACCCTGAAAATTGCTTCCATAAACTACAAGGACGTGTCCTGAAAGTCAGCAGAAGCTGAGCTATTCAAAGGAGATCTTCTCTCAATGATTTGGGAAAGATGGAACTCATTCAAGAAGGTCTTCTATGACAATCGCAAAGTTCTCCAGAAAGTTCCCCACGGTTCTTAAAGAGTTCCTCTATCTCCCAAAATGATTTTATGGAGGAACAAACTAAAGAGAAGTTCGTCTTTTCCCTAGAGCAAGATTTCTCAAGAAATACTTTTGGAAAGTGGTTAACCTTGGCGGTCACCACAAGCATTGTAAGATGTTTTCAGTGGACTTCCGCGGGCTTTTTGTGAAGGTTGCCCCTTCTTTGTGAAAGGCAATTCTGGCTTATGCTCCTCCCACCCCACTCCCCAGGCCCATTTACTCAGAAGTAAATGACACGTCCATACCTTCTTGCCTCTGCTGGAGAGTCCCGAGTCGCCCCCGATCTTCCCTTTGAGGTTGAATTCGCTCTCGCCGTGCCGACACAAGTAAATAGTCCGGGGCTGCACGTGGATGTTCATCAGGTAGTAGACAATCCGGCTCTGGATGTGATCCTGGACCCTGTTCACCAAGTACCTTCGACCGACATCGATCACTTTGATGAGCGACATCTCTCTAGGGGACGAAAACACACAGGATGACCATCGTTGCGTGGAGTAGCCCACAAAGCCAAACAGTGAGATCAAACTCTCTCAGAGCACTGATGATGTTACCTAGTGTGGTAACGAAATGCCTGGTGTGGTAACGAAGGCAGGAACAGCACAGACTGACCCGACTACTCGGGCGGAGCGCGCCCCGCCCCCTCTCCACAAGGCACACTTGGGGACTGAGACTTAAGGAGACGCCGTGAGGAGGGGCATTGGTCGGGAACAAACGCTGAATTCGTGGAGAATTGTGTGCTGTTGCCGATGCTGGACATTTCCTGGACTTTTTGCTTTATTTCTGGCTTCCTGGATTAATTTGCCTTGTTCCTTCGCTTCCTGGACTCACTGACTTCTTCCCTTTGCCCTGCTGGATTTCTTGTTTTGCAGCCGTTGTGCTCACAGCTTCATGCTGGACTACTTGCAGCCAGAGGCGTGTGTGTGTTGTGTGTGTGTGTGTGTGAGAGAGAGAGAGAGAGAGAGAGAGAGAGAGAGAGAGAGAGAGAGAGAGAGACAGAGAGATCACTTCGGTCTGGGACTTGCCAGAAATGTGGGAATATTTGGGGAAAATTTGGAGCAATAAAGGGACAGTTTGAACTGTCAGCTGACTGTGTTGCCTCTGTACCGTGCCCCCGGGCCATCGCAGTCCTCCACTTCCTCCACCACAAACCCTACTCCGTGAGACATCAAGGTGTCAACTCATAAAACATTCCTATGCCTGTTTTAGTAGTTGCCATAAAAGGGGGGGAGGGGGGAGAAGGAAGGAATCTGGAAGAGCCGTGCAGCAGTTTAAAATCGAAAGTACATTCCAACTCTTATCTTTAAAAGATTGCAACTAAACTACCAGAGCTTTTGCCCGTGAATGTATTTAATTGGAGAATGTGAATGACACCCAGCTCATGAACGTGCTCAATTGGAGAATGTGATTTATGATACACCCAGGGGAGAGGGGGGAAACAGGGTCACAGGTGACTGTAAATGACGTATGCCAGAGTTGGCTTCATTCAGGGCAGTGCCAAGTGTGTCGCCTCTAATAAATCCTTTGAAGTTTTTTGAAGTTTGGCTCAAGAATCATGATTTAATTAGGGCGGTTGCTGGAATCCTGTCACAAGGACTGATTGCATGTCCCTTCATTCTGCGCTGTTGTAACTTTCATTGTCCCTAAACGAATAGGTGTTAACTTAGGACAACCTGTATCTTCAGCAGAGAAGCAGCATTCACGGTACCGGCAAGCTACTGTGAGTGGCGTGGATGCAAATCTAGACCCCAGCTGAACCAGTAGTAGTTACCCTGGTGTTTCTTTACCTGTCATATCCGTCCGGATCAAGAGGCTGGTAACTGGATTGATAGCAGCTGATTCTCTTCATGAAATCTTCCATGGCGTCCGTCGAGTTGCAGTCCTTATAATCTGGGCTGGACAGCTTGACTTCCTAAAAACCCCCCGAAATGTTCAATGGTTTAAGAATAGCAACAAGCCCATCGCTTCATCAATCCTGTTCTAGGGATGTTATGAAAGCAGTATTTGTCAACCTGGGCAGCTCTTAAGATGTGTGGACTTCAACTCCCAGGATTCCCCAGCCAGCTGGGGGATTCTGGGAGTTGAAGTCCACCCCCTCACAAAACGGCCAATATTCGAAACACTGCATTTTAGAATGAGGCCAGGCCGGTTGTATTGCTATCCAGCAGAAACAGAGAGCAATTGTTCTAATCTTTTCCATTTAAAAATAAAAAATAAAAAATGGGTCAAGTCAGGGTAATCTTGTACCTTTGACCTTCTAAAACAGCCTTGGGACAGAGATTACAAGCCAACAAACAAAACGTTTGCAGACTTGCTTCAGGTCGAGGGTCATGGCTTGCTGGGGAATTCTGGGAGTTGAAGTCCACACATCTTAAAAAGAGTTGACAAACACTGTTGACAAAATGAAGTCCACAGTGTTCCATCTGCCTTGTGGCTTTGCTACCACAGGTAGTCCTTGAATTAGGACCATAATTGAGCCCCAAATTTCTCTTGCTAAGTGCGGCAGTTCTGCCCCATTTTACCACCGGTTAAGCCGATTGTTGAAGTTGCTAAGTTAGTCACATGGTTGTTAAGCAAGTCTGGCTTCCCCATCGACTTTGCTTGTCGGAAGGAATCACCTAATCCCAGGACACTGCAGCCGTTGTAAATATGAGTCAGTTGCTAGAAGTGTCCAAATTTTGATCGCGTGGCCATAGAGATGCTACCATGGAGTGAAAAGCAGCAGTCATGTCAGGTTTTTTTTTTGGGGGGCACTGTAACTTTGAACGGTCACCGAACTAACTGACAAGTTGGTGAGAATGCGAAGGAGAGATTCCAGAACGCCCAAGATGGATGTTCTCTCACTGGGATCCCTTCAGAGGTGGTATTCAGCGGGTTCTGACTGGTTCTGGAGAACCAGTAGTGGAAATTTTGAGTAGTTCAAAGAACTGGCAAATCCCACCTCTGACTGGCCCCACCCACATCTGTTCTTTGCCTCCCATTGAGTCCCAGCTGATCGGCTGGGTCTTCTTTGGTTGCCCTGCACAGGAGAACGGAGCTGGAAAGCAAGTTAGTGGGGTGGGGAGGGAATGGGGATTTTGCAGTATCCTTCCCCTGCCACGCCCACCAAGCCATGCCTACAGAACCGGTAGTAAAATAATTTGAATCCCACCACTGGATCCCTTCCCAGAAAATATTATTTCTCCAGCTTCATCTGAAGGATTTTCTGAGGTCCAGGCAGGACATGAGGGACAGAAAACGCTCTTCAAACTTACCATGATGTTGCTCGCTACCACAGTTGGGTCATTGCAGACTGACTCAATGAAGAACACCTAATGTAAGAGAAGACATTAGAATTAAGGCCTCATGACAGTATGACTTTGGTATGCACAAAAATGGAAGGACGCTTCAATTCCTAACATGGACGGAATGGTTGCAGAAGTTGATGGAGTTGGCTGACATGGCAAAATGGACTATTTTGATTAAAGAAAAGAATATTTATAAGTGCTTTTGTTTCCACACGGAGACTGCTTCTGAACTTCATGCTTGAAGTGGAAAAGAATGAAACTTTGATTTTGGCTTTTAACTATTAGATTGGTAGATATATTCTCATCGTGCCCAGAGAGGAGTATCTGCCTCTAGGATCAAACCCACAGCCTCCTGATTGTGAGGCGAATGGACACTAAGCGAATGGTTGTAAATCGAGAACTACCTGTTTGTCCCAAGAAGCAGACCTACATCCACATCAATGTTCTGCAAAGGCTTCCTACCCAATGTGCTGGGCAGAAAAACCCATAATTCTTACCTTGTGGGAATTACGGCAGTTGTAAACTAGCACGCTAATAGGGCATTGGATTGGGGAAAGATTTGAGTCCAGGCAAGGTGCCAACTACGTCCACAGGGAGGGGGCCTGTACAAACAGCAGTAGGCCAAATCTTAAAATCCCTGCATTTTGGCTCAAGAATGTCACTCACTTTGTATCCGTTTTCTTTGGCAAAATGCAAGACCATGGATCTTCGCTCGCGGGTCGTGTTGGTGGCGTCAAAAACCTGGAGCGCGAAGAAAAATTAAAAAAGACATTGGATGGCTCATTTTTGTCGGTTGGTTTTCAGGAAAAAGGAGACAAACTTTTCCAGAATCCCAACCATCTTCACGTGAAGATGAGCAGAACCAAACCACAATATTCTCCATAACTGTACAGCCCAGTTCCTTGGCAGTTGCTTTCCATAACTGGAAACAATTCCTCCGCATGGACATGGGATGGATGGGTGAAATAATTAGGGTTTGTTTGTTTTTTAAACTGGGACACATCTTTTAAGGTCCCCAGGGCAATGTTTATCTTCTCTCCTCCTAAAAAAAAATCCAGACTAATGTTCCATAAATTTGGGCCATCAAGATGCTAAGAATCACAAATTTGAGAGTTCCTCGGTGCTCCCAAGATGGGTTGTTTTCTTGCGGACATTTCATTCATCCAAACTAAGTAATGAGCACTGATGATGTTACTTAGTTGGGTTATGAAAAATCTGCACGAAAACAACCACTCAGACATTATGAAGGACCCCCTCATGTCAGCCCTGAATCTATCTATATATATATATATAAGCAAAATACCACTCACTCATCATCACAAAATCTCCAGAACCGTAAATCCTACAAACTTGAAATTTGGCATGTTTTTTCCTCTTGGCTTCTAGGTGCTCACTAAGAAAGGATTTTTCAAAATGACCATCAGAGCATTTAGAGTATTTCCTATATTATCATTATTAACACGCTCTGATGCTAAGGAGTTCTACTCCCCCTCCCCACCTGAAAAGAAATCTCTTCCAAATGCAAAACACAAGCAGAGGGGAGGAGTTCCAGTTCCAGAGCAGCAAGCAGCTTTAGTACAGAACAGTTGAGCTAAGCCACGCCCAGGCTCCTTGCTGTCTCCTTCTTGCTCACACAGCAAATACTGCTTCAATTTCCAAACAGCCCTCAACTCTCTCACACACTGACAGGATGCTGGTGGGCAGAGGCAGAATTTTCTTTTCCTAATTTTCCTTCCCCAAAACTAAGCCCGACCACACAGTTTTGTAGCGAAGCACGGGTATCGAGCTAGCTACAAATATTCTCCTTTATTGGAATCATAAGCTTAGATTTGGGGATCTTTAGGGATTCCTGCAGATTTAAAAACCACGGGGTAGACCTGGATGAGGTTCATTAAAACAATTTAAATTAGACCAGGTTGGGCTCTCCCAAACAGGGACACCATTCACAAGATGTCTTGTCCAAGGCGCTTCAAGGAATGTCACTTACTGCAATCTGTCCACCTTCCTCCGATAGGTAGAGCTTGACGTCTCTCAAGGCACTTAAGGCACACTGTCTGTAAGGAAAAGCACAAAAACGCCGATGAAAGCCTGTTTAGATCACACAAGAGTTTAGTAGCAGCCCTCAGGCTATTTAGTAAGGCTGCCCAATTTGACCTGTAAAAATTCAGAGGACTGCAAGATGGCAGCGTGGAGACCAGGCAGGAGTGGGATTCTACCGGTTTGGACCGGTTCAGGCGAACTGGATGTTAAAGTTACAGCTGGTTCACCAAACCGGCATTTCAACCGACCGGCTGACCCCATATCTCCCGCCCTGCCTCTCTCCCAGGAGTCTCCATGCAGCCCATTTTCGATGGAGGGTCTGTGCGGAGACTCTGGGAGTGGGAAAAACGGGCCTTCTGGAAGTCCGGAAACTGGCCTTTTTCTGGTTTCCGGAGGGCCTCCAGAGCCCGGGAGAGGCCATTTTCGCCCTCCCAGAAGCGCAGGGGAGGCCTCTGGACCCTTGGGAGGGTGAAAAATTGCCCTCCCGGAAAAACCGGAAGTTACAAAGTGGGACTGTTTCCGGCTTCCGGCGGTCCTCTAGAAGCTGGGGGGGCTGTTTTCGCCCTCCCAGAGGCCTGGGAGAGGCTTTGGGAGGGTGAAAATGGCCTACCCCGGGGTCTAGAGGCCCACCGGAAGCTGGAAACAGAAAGTTCCGGTAGGCCCCGCCCAGCAAACCAGTTTCTGGGACTTTTGAATCCCACCCTTGAGACCAGGTTCTTGAGATCCTTGGACAGTCCTCTTGGAGCAACCTCGTATTTTCCTCCCCAGCTCAGATGAGGTAATTTTGGATGCAGTCCACCCCACCTCACCAAAGGTATTGCTCATTCACCAGTTTCCCTCAAGGTAACGTACCACTTTCTGTCAGAAATGTGCTTGGTGTAGAAAAATGAGATACGCTACATCCAGCTTTGGGAAGGACAAAATATAATAATATTTTAAAACATCAAAAACGAGACATTCACGTATTTTTCCAGAACTGCTGCTCAAACAAGGCAGGGACAGATAGTCCTCGACTTACAACCGTGATGGAGCCCAAAATTTTTTGTTGCTAAGAGAGACCGTTGTTAAGTGACTTGCCATTGCGGTTGTTAAGTTAGTAACCTGGTTGTTAAGTGACTCTGGCTTCACTCGTTTGTCTGTCAGAAGGTCCCAAAAGGGGATCAAACATAACCCCAGGACACGGTGACCGTCATAAATACGAACCAGTTGCCAAGCGTCTGAATTTTGATCAGGTGACCAAGAGGATGCTGCAACGGTCATAAGTGTGAAAAACGGTCGTTAAGACACGCTTTTTTCAGTGTAACTTTAAACGGCCACTAAAACAAACGGTTGTAAGTTCAGGACTATCTGTAGAGGTTTGTGCATGTGTAGCTTCAGCCATAACCTTGAGGACTAGCACCTTCACTGGTACGTAGGTGGAAAGCTTGCCCACATAAAGCAATTGCAGTCTGGATTTTGGAAATTGGTGTTAGCAATTTAAAAAAACCTCTTTATCACGCAGCTGAGGTTGCTGGCAGATCGTCTGACTTCTGCAAAGAAATTGTTTTTTCTTTGCCCAGCTAAGGAAAATATTTTAGGCCGTGGGGCTGCATGGAATCTGCTGCTGGCTTGTATTTCACAAAACCTGCGTTTGGACGCCACCCCAGCTCCTTAGGAGAAGGAGGCAATTGTGTCCTCTTGTTCGAACATTCAACAAAGACAATGTCCCCATTTACAAATTTAAGAATAAAGACTGTGGTTATTCAGAAGTAGAGCCTCTCTCTCTCTCAAGTGCTGAAAAAGCAGGAAGATTGAAGATTTTCCCTTAATGGCCTTTTTTTCACATTGTTGGAAAAGGTCTACCCACGCTACAGGTAATCCTCGCTTAGTGTCAAAGTTCAAAAAGTTTTGACCATCCTGGAAAAAAGGACTTATCATTTGGGTCCAAAGTTCCAGTGGTTGGATCACCTGCCCTTCCCACCCACCCCGCAGTCACATGATCACATTTTGGGCTTTTGGCAATAAAGCCACATCAGCAGCATCCCGTGGTGATACGATCGTGTTTTAACAACGATTTTGCCCCCAAACTGGGACTTCTGGCTTTCATCAAAACCCTGCCATAGCAAGCAATGGGTTGGCTTCAGGACCATTGTGTTTGCTTTATGATTGACATGTTCACTTTACGGCCACAACAAAAAAAAATGTAAAATTATGATGGGCAGGCTCCATTAGGATCATAACTGAAGGACTACCTATATTTTCTTCTCCTGATTTTGTAATCTTGATATTTCCTGGTGGTGTCGCATTCAAATCTAATCTGTTAAGCTTTTCAGTGGTTCTCTGGTGGAAGGAAGGAAGGAAGGAAGGAAGGAAGGAAGGAAGGAAGGAAGGAAGGAGAAAAGAATGGGAAGGAAAAAGAAAGGAAGGAAGGAAAGAAAGAGAAAAGGAAGGAAGGAAGGAAGGAAGGAAGGAAAAAAGGAAGGAAAGAAAAAAAGAAAGGAAGGAAGGAAGGAAGGAAGAAAAGAAAGAAGAAAGGAAGAAAGAAGGAAAGAAAGAAAGAAAAGAAAGGGAAGGAAGAAAGGAAAAAAGAAAAAAGAAAGGAAGAGAGAAAGAAAGAGAAAGAGAGAAAGAGAGAAAGAGAGAAAGAGAGAAAGAGAGAAAGAAAAAAGAAAGAAAGAAAAGAAAGAAAGAAAGAAAGAAAGAAAGAAAGCAAGCTCAAGGAAATTTGAGACATACTTGCGGACTTTCATGGCCTCTTCATTGTCAGGGCGGAAGAAGTTGTAAGAGCTGTAATGTCTCACAGCCTCACGCCGATACTCGCCAACGTTGAACACTGCAAAGCGGACGAAGACGTCAGTCAGGCTTCTCGCCAGGTACGTTGTGTTTTTTTGTTTTATTTTTAACTTTCTGTGCCCTCTTCAGAATTCCTGGCGCTTCTCCAATCCAGATGTGATCCCGACTGGAGGATCCAGAGACCAGCCAAGGCCTGCTGGATGCTGCAGCCAAGCTGGGCCTCGTGGTTTACACACCCATAGGATCCATTCTTGGACATTAAGAGCACCCCCACTTCAATAACTGTTCCATACATATACAGGTAGTCCCCGACTTGCAGCCGTTCTGTTTAGTGACTGTTCAAAGCTGCAACGGAACTGAAAAAAGTCCCTTATGACCATTTTTTCACACTTACGACCATTGCAGCATCCCCAGTTACATAGTAATCAAAATTTGGATGCTTGGGAACTGACTCACATTTATGACGGTTGCAGGGTCCCCACTTCAGCGACCTTCCGACAAGCAAAGTCAATGGGGAAGCCAGATTCGCTTAACAACCGTGTGACTAAGCTAATAATAGCAGTGATTCACTGAACGTTGGTGGTGAGAAAGGTCGTAAAAGGGGGAAGAACTCTACGATTGTCTCGCTTAAGAGTGGAAATGTTGGAGCTCAACAGCGGTCGTAACTCGAAGGCTACCTGTATCCCTCAGGTTGAAGGCCTCAAACCTGACACCCGCAGGCATTTACAACACAATACATCCGATTTAGCCTTGTTATACATATATACATTTTACTTCATCATTTATAATCTCCTTATTTAATATATTACCAATTAATCTAATCACAACTACTAATATTTCAACCTTGTCTTCTGCTATATAACCATTGATAAAATTTATTCCATGTTTTATAATATTTAGACTCTCCTTTGTCTTTTATTTCTAACATTAACCTATCTGATTCTGCATATGCCATAATTTTTCTTATTATTTCTGTTTCTGGAGGTATGATTTCATTTTTTCCAGTATTGTGCATATAATATTCTAGCCACTGTCAATACATGGACTATTAAATATATTATTTCCTTCGCAAGGATTTTGATTTCACACCACCCATTAAAAAAAACCCAACAATTCGCCTCAGAGCTCACCTTTCGTCGGCACGCCAATCCAGTTGAGGTAGCGGGTGAGTTTTTTAGAAATGTAGGTTTTCCCGCGAGCCGGCAATCCAACCATCACGACGGTGGGGGAATTGGTGAGCTGTGGACCACATACTGCAGGGGCACAGAAAGGGAGGGAGGGAGGGAGGGAGTGGAGGGAGGGAGGAAGGAAGGAAGGAAGGAAGGAAGGAAGAAAAAAGAGAAAAGATAGTTAAAATTAATGTCAAATACATACACACACACACACACACACACACACACACAGAGTGGAGTGGTTTGGTGGCCTAGAGGTGTAGCACTTGCCTCACAATCAGGAGGCTGTGAGTTCCATCGTAGGTAGAGGCACATATGTCTCTCTCTCTGGGCACAGTGAAGATATATCTGCTGAACAAAACTCCGCATTGGCGACAGGAAAGGCATCCGGCCATTACACACTCTGCTAGCTCCATTCAGTTGCCCAAACTCCACCCCGCGAGGGATTATGGGGTAGTTAAATGATGATGAAGAATAATGTTGAATATATACATACCCAAACATACATTAAATAGCAAAAAAGAGGCAACCCAGGAACTTCGGTGAGCCGAAAGCTAAAAGGCTCACTTGCAAATGGACAAGGCTACTACTAAAAATCCAAACTCTTTCATCTTGGTGAACGGCTGTAAACATAGCAGAGTTTCTCAGCCTCAGTCTTCCTTATCCACAGAATGGGGCTAATGTCACAAACAACACAGACCAGGTTGAGAAACACCAAGGACGGGCTACAAAGGAAGTCCGTCCTGTTAGATCTGGCAAAAAAATCGTCTTGTGGAGAAGACAGGCAACGAAAAAATTTAATAAAAATAAATAAAAGGCGCATTGTGAATACCATCAAGGACGGACCTACATTTAATCGCACAAGTCACGGGATTCCCCAATTTTAACCTTTTCCTCTCTCCTCATCAAATTTGCTCCACTGATTTGGTCAAAATCAGGGTTTTTATGCAGCCCGGAGAATGTTGATCAGAGGCCTTGGTCAAGAACGCTGGTCAAACCACATCCTTACCTCCACCTCTTTGAAATACAACACTTACAAACCACAATGCACCTAGGCAATAAAATATACACCAGAAATGAAAACTGGCCGGGTATCTTATCCATCTTCTTCACAAGGTTAAGTTTTTCTCTTTAGGCTTCAGCATCTCGGTACTGAGGCAATTGTCCTAAAATGATTTTTCCTGGCATGACCCATTTGACTACAACTCCCATCAAACTCAGCCAGGATGGCGGTTGTAATATGCCAACAAGCAGTGTGGCTTAGACCAAGGGTCTCCAAACTTGGCAACTTTAAGACTTGTGAACTTCAACTCCCAGAATTCTTGCTGGCTAGGGAATTCTGGGAGTTGAAGTCCACACTTCTCAAAGTTGCCTGGCTAGGGAATTCTGGGAGTTGAAGTCCACAAGTCTTGAAGTTGCCTGGCTAGGGAATTCTGGGAGTTGAAGTCCACAAGTCTTAAAATTGCCAATTTTGGAGACCCCTGGCTAAGATTTGTCTTAAAATATTCTTGGGATCTCTAAAGCACCACGCAACACATCCACATGGCATTTAAAGGCCTACCACCCTACCATTCTCTAGACCACTGGACTTAAACACTGATCTTTTAAGATTTTTTTTAAAAAATTATGGTTAAAAAAAAGGGTAACTTGCAATTAAATCTTACCTTGACTACTCTAAGTCTATACTTGTTGCCTAATAAATCTAGATTAATGGCTTCACTAAACCCAGAACTGCCTCCCAATCAAATGTGGGCCTGTGGTTTATATTTTCACTCCATCCAAATGCTTCTGTGTCCAATTCAGCCATCAGTTCTGAAAAATATGGTATTTTGGCTCCTGTTTCTTGAATGGCGATCTAATGTGTCAAGACTGCTAAACGTGATCATTGTTGTCAGATTTTTGACACAGCAATGGCAAAGCCAAGCTGAGCCACACACGGCACACGGACTGCACAATTTGCTTCCATGCATTACGCTAAGCCACAATGTGCTTTATAAACCACAATTCATGGCTTGTAATAAATTCTGTTGCAGACTTAACAAACCTGGCCTATAGGGAAGACGAGTAAGGAACAGTGTGAAAAGGAGAGACATGAATGAGTATGGCCGCATCTAATGCTTAGTTTAAAAGCATTTACTATTCTTGAATCAACACTATAAATATTGTTGGGTTAGTGTAATAAATAACACAAAAAGTGCACAGAATGGAACCCCATTTTCCCCATGGCAATCAAAGGCTACACGACTAAGAATTAGTGAATAATTTATCAGTGGCAAAACAATAGTGAATAAACAGTGGTTATTTATATCAAGGTTTTAACCTTGGCACTTTAAATAATTTCAAGACAAGGTATATGCACATTTAGTGCCAGTCTCTGAGATAAGAACACAGCTCACTTCCATCTAGCAAGAAACCTGCTGTAGCCAGTAAGGAGATTTGCCTGGAATTTGAATAAAACCTCAATATGTTATGCTTTAAACTCTCTGGACTTTTGTTCCTTTCAAAATGCAGCTATTTGACAAACCAGCAGTCATGCTAAGCAAACAAGCAGCTTTATTGGGGAGCAAATCCTTTTATAACAGGGTTGGGAAGAAAAAAACTGAAAGCATCCAAACCACTGGTTTTTACAGAAAGCATCTGTGATCTTTTTATCCAATATAATTAAAAAAAATACCCTATGTGAAATGTATTTTGTCCTCCCTAGATTATGAAGTTCAGACCCTTTTCATGAGAAGAGGCTAACGGAGTAGATTAAACACCCTAAAAGTTTACACCCTACAAACGAGTCAAAGAGTAAAAATAGCAAAATTTGAGAGATCCTGAGGCCTTGAATATGTATATTTTTGAAGACGCTCTTGCAATTGCTCAACTCAGACTCACGAAGAGAGTGGAATGCATTAGGCAAAGAGAAAAAGTATCAAAATTTGAGAAATTGTGAGGACTTAAATATATATATATTTGAAGACAGTCTTGCAATTGCTCAACTCAGACTCAGGAAGAGAATGGGATATATCTATGCATTAGAAAAAATTTGAGAAATTGTGAGGCTTTAAATATATATATTTTTGAAGACATTCTTGCAATTGCTCAACTCAGATTCAGGAAGAGAGTGGGATGCATTAGACGAGAAAAAATATCAAAATTTGAGAAATCGTGAGGCTTTAAATATATTTTTGAAGATGTTATCGCAATTGCTCAACTCAGACTCAGGAAGACAGAGGGCTGCATCTTTGCATTTAGAAACGGTGCAAAGCTTTCGGCCCAGCCCAACCCTGCGTGCAGGGAATGCGTGCAGAGAATCACGCTGCTACTTTCCCTTAACTCCATCCTCAGCCAGCCCTAATTGTAGAGCTCCAGAGATTTTACGTGGTGGACGTGCCATCTGGCAGAAAACAAATGGATCGCCCTTAGGAATCCTAGCTGAAGCATCACTTTGCAAGCCGGGCCCACCTCTTCCCAGGAGGAGGAGTCAGGGTGTTAGGAGGTGGCATGCAAAATACGCTCAAAACTCCAAAGGCATCTTCGGGGTGCTTGGAAAAAGAGAGAAGCCACCCAGCACCGCCCCATTGTGGGATTTCCATGCAATTTGCATTAGAGATGCACACAAGCTGGCACGCACACCCAAGGCAGCTATCTGCATCCAATGTAGCTATTTGCAGCTTCCCCCTCGCCTTTTATTTAAAGCAGGAGATGCAAAGCTGAGTAGAATTCGCTTAGTTGGCTTAGCTGAATTGGTTCAGAAGAATCAAACCCAGAGAACTGAAATACACAAAGAAGCACTAGGGTAGATCCTGGAAGGATGATTTAAACACAAAAGGAAGCATTTCCTTTGTGATTAAGCCCCAGGGCTAAGTGTCTGAGACAGCCCCAATTTGCAAAAATATTGGTGAGATTGAGCTGAGGCTATAGATTTACAAAACCCTCGGAGAGGAAAAGGACAATATTTTGCATTCGAACAAGAATATAGCACTTCTACAAGGGATCCCAGATTTTTAAACCACTTGCTTTCATGGTGGTTCTCAATGCCTATGAATGTGATGAAAGACTCTGGTTAGAAAACTCATTCTTTTGAAATAATTCTTTCAATAATAATTCTTTTAAAACAATCTTCAGCTCTTCCACTTTGCTTCTGTTCTCAGAGTTTTGTTTTGTTTTTTCTGTACACAAAATCCACTTACACTCTTTAGAACTTTAGAATCACAAGTGTGATTGGATACACAAGGAATTTGTCTTGGTGCAAATTCTCTCGGTGTACATAAAAGAAAAGATACATTCATCAAGAATCATCAGGTGCAACACTTAATAATAATAGTCACAGGGTACAATAAGCAATCAAATCATACTAGGAAACAGTCAATAAAAATCATTAGGATACAAGCAACAAGGTTTACAGCTGTACAGTCATAAGTGGGAGGAGATGGGGGAAAGGAAGGATGGGAGGATTAATAGTAATAGTAGTGCAGACTTAGTAAATAGTTTGACAGTGTTGAGGGAGTATATCTGAGAAGCTAAATAGAGAAAATATCTGAGCAGTTCAAGGCAATTTTAGTCAATAACAAGAAGAGGAGGAGGAGGAAGAATAGAAGAAGAAGAAGAAGAAGAAGAAGAAGAAGAAGAAGAAGAAGAAGAAGAAGAACAACAACAACAACAACAACAACAACAACAACATCACACTACTAATGCATGTTAGGTTGATATTTAAATAAACCCAATTGGAATTTTTCTCTATTGCTTTGCAAAGGCATGGCTCAGGCTGTGTTCGCACAACATATTAAGCCAATACCAGACAAATGCATTAATTTTATCAGAATGACCTGACCTGCAAAACAAAAGATATCAACCCTTTTTTAAAAACAAACAAACAAAGGGATTAGTTTAAACTTCAGAGACTACTAAGAAGAAGCTAGACTTATCAAAGATGGTTTGACTGGTCCTTCCGCTTATTAAAGAAGGCTGGATTATAGGCCTTTGTGATCCCATCTAACTCCACAATCCTATGATTTGGCGCTTCTGTCAATGACCCTGGATTGACACCTCCTAAGAGGGAAGAGAAGATAGGAGCCACAAAAGAATTCACACCCTTTAGATAACACAACACAACCACGAATCTCCTTGGAGCGTCCAATAGCTATCTCTTAATTCTATTGCCTCTGCAGAATAGGCATAAAAACGTTATGCTGTGTTCAACCAAAAAGTTGTTGTTGCAGAAGGTGGTAGAGAGGAATACAGTATGAGGATTAAATAGATCCTGGAATACCAGGGGATATCTTGATATATTTTGTCGGGATGAAAAGATTATATTTTTTGCAGCAAAATAAAAATTGATCAAACCAACCCAGGTACTTCTAAAGCCCTGGGTTTGGCACAGCTTCTGAACCTAACAAAATGTGCTTCACACAATAAATCATGGTTTTCTTAATGAACACAACTATTTGGTTTACAAACTTAGCAAGTCTACAAATGAAGTCTGTTCTGGCTAGACGGGCCCAAGATTTCTGGAATGTACTTGTCTTTTCAAGCCTTTGAGGAATGACAAAAGACTGCAAAACTGAAGATTTCTTCCAAGCATAATAGGAGAAAGATCCATAGGGATTCCCTGGGCTGAAAGTTTTCTTTTGGCACATCTTTTCACAAACCATTCAGAGGAGGAGGAAGAGGAGAACAAAGGAGAATTTACGACCCATTATTTCTTCTTTGCCTCCCTGAGGCACTGCAGAAATATTTTTTTCTGTTGGTGCCCAGGAAGCATTTGAAAAGGTGTTTTTACCTTCCCCATTTAAGGATATCCAAAGTTAAACCAAGAAGTTGCCTCCCATCAATGCTTTGCATCACTCCAACAAATGATTCCCCACCCCAACACACCCACACCCACACAATTGTGAGGCCTTCCAAGATAAGATAGTGGGCAGAACTGCTGGTGACATCTGCCTCTCCCTCTGTGACCTTTATGGATAATAAAGGGAAGGAGAAATTGAGAAATAAAAGGATTAACACAGTGTTAAATACAGTTCTCACCCAGATACATATTAGAACAGGAAACCAAAATGGAAATCCTGGAAATGGAATTAAGATAGCATTATAATAACATTTGTATTAGGGTCTGTTGCATCTCATCCCTGGCTCTTCTTTAAAAAAAAGTTGGAAGTGTCGTGATAGAAGAGAATTATCTTTAGCTCAGGGTTGAACTGTGTAGGGGCCTTGTTGCTCTCTGAGCTGGGTTTGTTTTCCTGCAGATGTTTCATTACCAAACTAGGTAACATCAACAGGGCTAGATGGATGATGCACTGATGATGTTACCTAGTTTGGTAATAAACATCTGCAAGGAAACAACCAAGCTCAGAGAGCACCAAGGACCCCACAGGGCCAGATTAAATTTGGCAAAACTTTTAGGGCAGCATCACAGATTTGGGCCCACCCAACCAACCACGTTGGGTTATGATTCAAGGAACTGTGTGAAAACAGAAGCCAATCTCACAACTGCCTGGCTAAGAGCGGATGAAAAAGGTTGGGCTGCTTGCTTGGAGACAAACGGCTTTCAAACGGAGCGAATGAAGCGCTTCGGGGAGGTGCCTCCATCTCTGTGGCTTCACTTTCCACTCCTGAGTCACCTGGCAGGACCGTCCCGATCAGAGAGAGAGGCGGCTTTCGAGGACTGTTGCACCTGCAAACCAGCCTTTCCTCGGTGGGAATTTGCAGTTATACACATCCACACAGCTTTGTGGCCCGTCCAAAAAAGATACACATAATTAGTTAATAGCTGACACACAAGGGATGTAGGTAGGTATAGATAGAGATAAATATATAGATATATAGATCGATAGAGATAGATAGAAAAATAGAGATAGAGAGATGAGAGACACAGCGACAGATATAGATTGATGGATAGAGATAGATGAGAGAGAGAGATGGACAGATATAGATTGATGGATAGAGAGATAAGAGATAGATAGAAATAGGTATAGATCGATAGATATAGAGATAGAGATAAATAGATATATAGAGATCAATAACAGATAGAGATATAGACAGATACCTTGTTTGTGTGTATACACACACACATATATGCACAAACACCACACAAACACATACACACACAAACGCATATATACACACACGTATACATACACACACACACATGCTTACATATCAAATCCAAGAAGTTAATACAGTTGATTATTTCTGCATAAGATTACAGCCCGTCCTTGACTTTTATTTGTTTAGTGACTGCTCAAAGTTGCAAAACCACTGAAAAAAGTGAGTTAAGCGGTGACCATTTTCCACACTTAACGACCGTTGCAGCCTCCCCATGATGGTCACGTGATCAAAATTCGGGCACTTGGCAAAGGACTCATATTTATGACGGCCGCAGTGTCCCGGGGTCACGCGATCCTCTTTTGACGACCTCCTGACGAGCAAAGTCAAGGGGGCGGGGGGGAAGGCAGATTTCACTTGACCGGGTTACTAACTCAACAACTACAGTGATTCCCTTAAAAAGGGTGTCAAGAAAGGTCGTAAAAGGGGGACAAAACTCACTTAGCGAGTGACTTGCTTAGCAAGAGAAACTTGGGGCTCAGTTGTGATCGTAAGTTGAGGACTAACTGTATATGGCAATCCCAAAGGTGATATATATATATATATATATATATATATATCTTCCAGAATACAAAATAGTGCCAAAAAAATAAAATCATTTCTGCTAAAGGCAACCTTGCCAGAAAGTTGATTTTTTTCAATCCTTTAGTCTGGGTGATGTCAAGGACACAAGAAGCAACATTTCTGAGCATATAATCCTTCTCTCTCTCTTTTTTCCTCTTTCCTCTTTCTCTTCCTCTTTTTCTGTCTCTTCCTTCCTCTTTTTCTCTCTCTGTCTCTCTTCCTTCCTCCCTCCCTCCCTCTCTCTCTCTCTGCTCCAGACTTCTTATGGCTCAATCCGTCTTTATTACGGTCATTAACTGTAAGTTTTGGCTGAAACATGTACGATATATATATATATGTTCTATTACTGAAAGCAGCTTCCTTGTAGATAAAGTCTGGGCAAAGGTAGGATAAATAAAGCCATGTCAGCTGAGCATCCGTGTCCTTTAATCAGGGCCACTACACAGTGCAGGACCATAGCCAAATGTTATCTTATCCTGCTCATACCTTTCACAAACAGCTGGATCCAAGAAAATAAATAATTGGGCCTTATCACCTGACAGCAAAGGTTCGTTCACCTAGCTCGCCTTCAATGCGGGCAAGAGGTTCTTGAAAGGCACAGGGCCCCAAACAGCAGAGAAAGGTTGGCACCCCAAATCACAAAGCAACCCCCAGAGGGAAGGAAAAAGGACCTGTCGGTCTGAAATCTGTACCTTTTCTCAACAAGTGGTTCTTGATTTACAACCATAGGTTTGGTGACCAGAGGTACAACTCACTTAGGGGAGCAGAAGTTTTGAGCTTCAATTGCGGGGTCGCAAAGAAAGGACTGCTTGTAGTTAAGGGGGAGGGCAAAACAGAGGGAGGGGCAACGCAGGAAGTCAACCCACCCTTCGCCCATGATTGCCCGTGGAAGAGCCCCACTCTTGCAGGGTTCTGTCTTAGGCCCAGTACTCTTCAATATCTTCATTAACAACTTAGATGAGGGAATGAATAGAAGGGGAACTTACCAAATTTGCAGATACTAAGCTGGCAGGAATAGCTAACACCCAAGAAGATAGGCTCAAGATCCAGGTGGATCTTGACAGACTAGAACACTGGGCTGTATCTAACAAAATGAAATTCAATGTAGAGAAAAGTAAAGTCCTACTCTTAGGCAAGAAAAACCAAAAGGACACATATAGACTGGGTGAAACCAGGCTCAATAGGAGTAACTGTGAGAGGGATCTTGGAGTCTTAGTGGACAGCCAGCTAAATAGGAGCCAGCCGTGTGCAGCAGCAGCCAAAAAAGCCAATGTAATCTAAGTGGCATTAACAGAGGGATACAATCGAGATCAAGGGAGGTACTAATACCACTCTATAAAGCCTTAGTAAGACCACACCTAGAGTACTGCATCCAGTTTTGGTCACTACATTATAAAAAAGATGTTGAGACTTTAGAAAGAGTGCAGAGAAGAGCAACCAGGATGATGAGGGGACTGGAGGTTAAAACATACAATGAACGGTTACAGGAACTGGGCTTGGCTAGTCTAGTGAAGAGAAGGACTAGGGGAAACATGATAGCATGATAGTCTTCCAATATTTGAGGGGCTGCCACAGAGAGGAAGGGGTCAAGCTATTTTCTTTTTTCCCCCAAATATTTTTTATTGTTTTCCACCAGTACAAATCGTAACTACATTTTCAACAACATTTGCATCAGCATTCAGTATTGATCCATATTTCCATCATCTATTCATACATACCCTTAGTAATTATTGTTTTTATAGTTCTCATTATCTATCTTTATCTATTTTCTCTATCTACCTATCTGTGTATCACTTTCTTGAGAATTCTCCTGTACAATCATCTTTATCAATTCTTATTTCTCTTTTCTAGCCACATGTACCATCTATGCCAAACTGAGTAATAATCAGATTCTTCTTTTTCCCTATTGTTAGTGTGGGCATATTCATTTCTGCACAGTCTGCTATTTTTTGTAAAATTAATTCTTCCGTTGGGGTCAAGCTATTTTCTAAGGCACCTGTAGGCCAGACAAGGAATAGTGGATGGAAACTGAACAAGGAGAGATTCAACCAGGAAATAAGGAGAAACTTTCTCACAGTGAGAACAATCAACCCATGGAACAGCTTTGCCTCGGAAGTTGTGGGAGCCATCACTGGAGGCTTTCACGAAGAGATTGGACTCCCATCTGTCAGAAATGATATTAGAATCTCCATTTTTTTAAAAAAAAATCATATTTATATGCCGCCCTTCTCCGGAGACTCAGGGTGGCTTACAATTTTTGGAGCGCAACCCAATGCGCTCAGCAATAGCTTTCCTTCCATTGTATATGCCTGCTTATTACTAAGCGGCATTTTTACAAAGTCAGCTTATTGCCCCCAACAATCTTGGGTCCTCAATTTACCTACCCCGAGAGGATGGAAGGCTGAGTCAACCTTGAGCCTCGTGGGATTCGAGCCTGCGCTAATTGCAGGCAGCTGGAACTAAGTGCTAGGCATTTAATAGCCTGCACCACCAAGGCACTTGGGCGGGGGGTTGGACTAGATGACCTACAAGGTCCCTTCCAACACTGATTATCTCTTTAGGGCATCTTGCCAACTCGGCCACCCCAGCGTGTGCTTTTTCCCCAGCTTCCCCACAGACATCTCCAGATCTCGGGAAGAGAAACCACTGGCCGGGACTGGAGTTCGGGTCCACAGCCCTCCGCAGCTGCAGCAGTTCGCTCAATCTGAAAGCATCGACCCAAACGGATGACGGCCACAACCGTGTCCAGGGACCAGAAGTGCTTCCCTTGGTGCTCCCCGAACTTGGTGGTTTTTCTTGCAGACGTTTCATGAACCCAAACTAGCCCCATCACTAGCACCGGATGATGTTACCTAGTTAGGTCATGAAACGTCTGCAAGGAAACCACTAAGTTGAGAGAGAGCACCACAGACCCCACAGTTCTTCTTCTCTCTTTCTTCTTCCTCCCATTTCCTTCTTTCTTCCTCTTCTCCTTCTCTTCCCCCTTCACTCCTTAAACCAGGGGGTCTTCAAACTTGACAGCTTTAAAGACTTGTGGACTTCAACTCCCAGAATTCCTCCTCCAGTCATGTTAGCTCAGGAGTTCTGGGAGTTGAAGTCCACAAGTCTGAAACTTGCCGAGTTTGAAGACCTTTTCCTTGAACTCTTCTGGCACTGAAGCTGGGTTATGAAAACGTCTGCCAGCAAAAGCACCAATGACCCCACTGTTCTTCTTCTCCTTTGCTTCCTCCTTCTCCCCCTTCCCTTTCACTCCTTCTCCTCCCTTTCTCTTATTCTCCTCCCCTTCTCTTCCTTAAACCCAATTCCTGATATGGTACCTAGCTGGGCCATGAAACGCCTGCAAGGAAACCACCAAGTACCAAGGGCCACACAGTTCTCCTTCTTTGCTTCCTCCTCCTCCTCCTCCTCTTTCCCCTTCATTCCTTCTTCTCCTCCTCTTCTTCCTTAAACCATATTCCCTTCTAGCACTGATGATGGTACCTAATTCGGCCATGAAACGCCTGCAAGAAAACCATCTAACTCCGAACTCGCCAATGGACCCCCCTCATTTTCAACCCAGAGATTCGTTCTCCTTTTCTTCGAAGCAGCGCTGCAGCGCCAGGGGCTTGGAAGGGAGGGCGCCGGTTGGGGACAGCCCGCCTGCACCGCCCGTCCCCACCCCGCGTGCGGCGACGACCCGCCCCTCCCTCCGCCATGCGCTGCGTGCCATGCCCGGCATCGCCACCATCGCCGGCGATCCATCCCCTTCACGCCCAGGATGGAGAGACAGAGAGAGACGGAGATCGCGCCCTCCGCCAGCCAGATCCTGCCGGG
>CM019154.1:47794855-47816223 GCA_009733165.1 Naja naja
TGGTGGATTCAAAAATTTTACCACTGGTTCTGTGGGTGTGGCTTGGCCGGCGTGGCAGGGGAAGGATACTGCAAAATCCCCATTCCCTTCCCACCCCACTAACCTGCTTTCCAGCTCCGTTCTCCTGTGTAGGGCAACCAAAGAAGACCCAGCTGATAAGCTGGGACTCGGGAGGCAGAGAATAGAGGGGGCGGGGCCAGTCAGAGGTGACATTTGCCGGTTCTCCGAACTACTCAAAGTTTCCGCTACCGGTTCTCCAGAATTGATCAGAACCTGCTGAATACCACCTCTGGGTTGGTATAGAGAGCTTTATTCAGTCTGTTCCCCCAACAGTTCTATTTTAGGTTTTCAGGTAATCCTCCAACTGCAAGCTTAGCACAGCAATTGGCTCGCGACCCAAGTAGATAATCAAAAGCAACACAAACTTACAGCCAAACCAAAAACAGTCTTGGAAACTAAAGGTTTTACCTTGGGTAGGTTCCAAAAAGTAAAAGCCCAAAATCCCCTCCACTGAGGTTTGTCAACAAGTCTGGTGGTCCGATTTTCAGGGCTTGCAAGGAGATGTCACAGGAATTGTCCAAGCCAAGAATGCAGCGGGTCGCTTTTCAGAAGCCAGCCACGAACAAGCTCCAGGCTAACCTTCCAGGCAATGGCCAATTAGTCCACCCTACAGATAATCAGCTGCTCCAAACACAAACATAAATGCTCTTCGCAACCGAATTAAATCCCTGAGCTGCAAAGTCCCGGAAACACAAATAACCATCTGGCCATGGCCCATGCACATCGCTTCAAGCAATGCATCCCTCTGCATGCCAGGCTAAATAGCCGCTCCCAGTGCAGCCCATTAAGAAGGGTGGGGCCTTTTCCCCATCAATCGGGCAGATCTCCACTTCTCTGCCCTACGTGCTCTAGCATCTACCAAAGCTGGTAGCAGGAGTGGGCTTCAAAAATTTCAGCAATGGGTTCTGACTGGTTGTTGGGTGGGCGTGGCTGGTGGGCGGCCTAGTTGGCCTCCTACACCACGGGGGCTTTCACTTTCCCAGGCTCTGGAGGCTTTCCTGGGCCTCTGGGAGGGTAAAATGGGCTCCCCGGGCTCTGGAGGCAGGAACGGGCCTGTTTCCGACTTCGAAGGCCTGTTTTTTACCCTCCCAGTCTCGGAGCCTGGAAATGAGCCTGGGCTGAACCCGTAGCAGCCCACTTGCTGGGAGCTCCTCCTCCTCTTCTTCATTGGCCTGCAGCTCTCCCCAGCCGAGGCATGTTCTGTCATCACTTCAGGGTCAGCAATACCGGACATGCCAGGAATGCTCTCCTTCTCCCTCAAGGCCTCTGAGGAAGACGTGGATGAGCCTTCGTCCACAGGAGACATCCGAGGCTTGTGTTTAGGTTGGGCACCTGGCTGCCATCGAGGTAACAACCTCTTTAACTGGACCCTTGTTCTTTAAAAAAAAATAATTTGTAATGCAAAAATGCAAAAGAAAATAGTAGAAAAGGGAAGGGAAAAGTGGGGAAAAGAAAGTTAAGGCAGTCACTTTCAACTCCCTTGGTGCAGTAGAATAAGATAATAACATCAAACCTCAACTTTTTCCTGTTACTTAATAGTATAAATTAGCTGTTTCTATAGCAACACACCTATCTAATTGGTAAACCCCAAAATCCAGAGTTTGGGGGTTCCCCCACCTCAAGCACAAACTCCGAAGCAGTTTCCAAGTAAGAAACAAGCAATTCAGTATTTTTCTGTAATCAAAACAGTCAATTTAGCCATCTTTGTAACTTCCATCAGCTTCTGCAGCCATTTGTCCACTGTAGGAATCAAGGGTCCGTTTTTTTGCACATAAAGTAATATTGCTGCCACAACATATAATACAATAAACCATATCTCTTCTATTTTGATGCACGCGTATGTTTGGCAAGTGCTGTAGTAATGAGGTCTGGTTTCTCAGCCAAATGGTAGCTAATATCTGCAAGTCTGGGCACTGCAAGGACCAAACTCCCTTCTTTTCACAGACCCCTTTTTAACCATGGTTTGGTTTTTTTTTCATGTTTGGGTGTGCTGAACCACTTGAGTTTCATCTACCCCTACTTGTGTGGTTGCTTCTTTAAGTTGGTTAGTCCTCCTCTATTTTAAAACATCCCACTGTGATTTAGATATCCTACCTTGTCAATTATCCCATTCTACTTTGGGTTATCCCACTGCTGCCACCAATTATGCAATAGGCTCCTTTTGTCTGTACCCAATTCAGTGGGCTCCCACCCCCTAGACTGAGGACCTACCCCAGCCTCCCTGGCCTTTAGACAACCCACACACCTTGGGTAGTAGCCCCAGTTTGTTTTCATACTCTCCAGGTCCATTGATGCCCCTTACTATCAGGAGTAAACTACAGTTCTCCTTAATTTCAGGTTGCTTCCAGTTTTCTACACAGAATAGCAAAACCCACAAACCTTCTCACTTTCAGCATCCTTCAAGGTTAACTGCTTTACCACAACCACAAACCCAGCAGTTTTACTGCAGGGCTTTTATAGCTGCTGTTTGTGCTAAGCAGCTGGGTTGGCTGGGCTGTCTTAAAGGCAGAACTTCATCAGTTCGGCTGCAAGCTAATCTCAGTCTTTATATTTCCCAAAGGTATTTTATTATTGTGCTTTCTTACTTTTGCCAGACCTGCTGTTGGGCATTTGCCACCAATGAGATTGGCCAAATGAACCCTAACATGAATCTGACATGCCAGAAATGCAAACGGAACCAAGGTACCTTCTATCATATGGTGGTCATGCTCGGAAGCCCAAAAATACTGGACCAAAATATGGAGTTGGATACAAGAAATAGTGGAAGATTGACTAGAATTTAAAACGGAGTTGTTCCTTTTGGGAATAATTAAAGGGAAATTAGTAAAAGATTAAATATATTCTACTATTATTTTGACAGCAACAAGGATAGCATATGCACAGTGTTGAATTCTAGATTGTGCTGAAATGGATAAATTGACATTAAAATTAAAAGATAAAGAAGAGTCGGAGTATTACGAAATTTGGGATAATTGGTCTAAATGGTTGACCAATAGAAATAAGATCAAGGAGATAAGAAAATTATAGATAAATGTATATGAAGGTATATAAAGGTATATAAATGTAGATATTTACATGAGATTGGTTGGTATAATAATTTGTACAATAATGATGACACAGTACTGTTAAAATTAAGATCAATAGGTGTAAAGGTAAAAAGAACAATAAAAATTATTGTTATTAAAACACCACCTGTCTTGTACAGCCTATGAACCAGGGGACCTCCAAGCACCATGAGGGGCCACCACAGCACCACTTGGTTCACCGGGTAGAGACAAAGATAACTATCGGCATATAAGTGATACACCAGGAGTGTGCGGTGGCCTAAAGGTGGAGCTTTTGCCTCACAATCAGGAAGCTGTGGGTTCAATCCTAGGTAGAGGCAGGTATTTCTCTCTCTGGGGAGAATGAGAATATATCTGTTGAACAAAACTCCGCATTGGCAAAAGGAAGGGCATCCGGCCGTTAAAACACCTGGCTAGCTCCATTCAATTACCCAGACTCCACCCCGCCAAGGGATTACAGGGTTGTTAAAAGATACAGATGATATGCCAGGAAGATTTGAAAAACAACCTTAAATGGAAGGATGTGAAGACCAGCTGCGGACTGAGAATTATGGCATACGCTTGTAGCGCAGGGTGCTTGGCACAGGATGTGATCAAACCCACATTGGCAATATACCATCTCACCCAGCGGCTTCATGGAGAGAGTACCAAGCCATAAAGGAGTTTCCATGGCTGGACCTTAGCCTACCAACACCATTTGAGACCAGCCAACACGGATCCAACAATGAAAGAGAGTTGTGGTAGAAAAAAGATGTAAAATGTAAAATTTCTTTTCCAGGTTTCTCAGCCATTTCAGTCATGTAGCCTTGGAATAAGTCCTTTAGCAGGGGTTTGCAACTTTGGCAATGCTGGCTGAGGAATTCTGGGAGTTGAAGTCCACGTGTCTTAAAGTTGCAGCCCCCTGCTCTAAAGTATGCTCTGTCAAACTAACTCATCCTCAGTTAATTAGACTTTTCTGAATTGGTAAATCAGAGCCAGATTGGGGCCAGTCCACATCTCTTGAATAAAGTTGTGTGAATGCAAAGTTCTGTATTTGCCTTGGCATAATCCGCCGACATCATGATTAATTACTGCTCTTCTGGCAGATCATTAAAAGCTAATTTCAGTTATGCATAAAATGTGGTCTTTTTAGAGTTGCCAACAGAAAGGGAGGGGAGCAGCGGCAGCTTGCAAACCAAAGTGCATTCCATAAATTGTTTTCAAAGATAGTAAAAGATAATAACTAGGTGACTTAAGTTTCTGCCACGCAAAATTCTAACTGGAAAGCATGATTGATGACTCTTAGGTATGGTTGTGTCCCATTGGAGAATATGAATTACGATACACCCAGGCAGTGCGGACATTTTAACTCCCAATAAATCCTTTTGAAGTTTTGGAAGTTTGTCTCGAGACTCATGATTTAAATGGGGGTAACTGCCGGAATCCTGACATACTGCTTATGGTTAGATGGCCATTTGGCAGCTAATGTGTTAATGGCTGGATTAAGCATAAACCAACGTGTGAGTGCAAGTGAGCGCGTGAACAATTATTGGCACGGCAGCCAAAAAAGGTTAGCCACCACTGTGTTAGATGTATGTTTTACCGACAAAGAAATAAAGGCAGACTAGGATAGATCTATTTCAGCTATTTAGCTAGCCATACCCTTCTGAGATTTGAACCCGGCTTAGAGGTTAATACGTCTACCCAATATGCAAGTAGCCCGGGTTCGAATCCCATAAGGGTATGGCTAGCTGATGAAAGCTAAATAGCTTGAAATAGATCTATACTAGTCTCCCTTTATTTCTTTGTCAGTAAAACATACACTAAAATAGTTTGTCGTGAAAACAACTGCCTGCAAAGGATTGGGGCTGAAAGGCGAAAACGGAAGCAGGTTGCTCCATCCTATAATTGGGTAGATCAGGTTGCCCTGCTAGACCAGTCCCACCAGAAGACAAAACACTTAGCACTGATGGTGTTGGGTGGTTGGGGTCATGAAACATTTACAAGAAAACAAGCAAACTCAGAGAGCCTCAAGGAACCCACAGCCATCCCCCTCCTCCCAAACTCTCCTCCCTTCTAGCACTGATGAAGTTACCTAGTTGGGTCGTGAAATATCTGCAAGAAAACAAGCTCAGAGTTGTTAAACAAATCCAGCTTCCCCATTGACTCTGCTTGACAGAAGGTCGCAAAAGGTGATCACATGACCCCAGGACAATACAACCGTCATAAATAACTGTACAAGCCAGTTGGGAAGTGCAAGTTTTGATCACGTGACCACAGGGATGTTGGCAACAGTCATAAATGTGTATACCGACGGTCATGAGACACTTTTTTCAATGCTGTTGTAACTGAACAAATGGTTGTAAGTTAAGGACTATCTGTGTGATGAAATCAAGCAATCATGAGACAGTTTTGCCCCCGAACACCATCACTCTGCTAAATAAATAATTCCCTTAATACTGTCCAACTATTCACTAAGTCTGCATTACTATTACTATTCATCTTCTCATAGTTCTTATCACCCATCTCATCCCATTTGTGACTGTATGACTGTAACTTTTTGTTGCTTGTATCCTTATGATTTATATTGACTGTTTCCTAGTATTATTTGATTGCTTATTTGTACCCTATGACTATCATTAAGTGTTGCACCTTATGATTCTTGACTCTTGATGAATGTATCTTTTCTTTTTATGTACACTGAGAGCATTTGCACACAAGACAACTTGCTTGTGTGTCCAATCACACTTGGCCAATAAAGAATTCTATTCTATTCTATTCTATTCCCTATTCTAGTCTATTCTATTCTACTCCATTCTATTATTTTCTCATTCCATTCCATTCTTTATTCTATTCTATTCTATTCTATTCTATTCTATCCCATTCCATTCTTTATTCCATTCCATTCTTTATTCTATTCTATTCCATTCCACTCCATTCCATTCTCTGTTCTGTTCTGTTCCATTCCATTCCATTCCATTCCATTCCATTGCTTCCTCGCGTTGGGAGTTGACGTCTACATGTCTTAAAAGTTCCCAAAAGTGGAAACACTAACAGACTAATCAACCCACAATGGGATGTGGTAGCCCTATCTATGCTTACCAATAATGCCCTTTGTTGTCTTGACACTAAGAGCTGTCAGTGGAAGGAGTTACCACAAGGGATGGTTTCTTCCCCTTTCTTGGAAGTTTTAGTCATCAGTTGGAACCAGCACAGCAAATCCTGCAGAGGGTTGGGCTTGATGACCTCTTGAGGTCCATTCCAACCCTGTTTCTAGGAATGCCATTTTTATGCATTCCACAAATAGGATTTTTTTTTTCGTTTTCCTTGGTTATTATTTTTAATTCCGTTTCTTCCTAGACTACTGGCAGGTGGAGAACTAGGATAGCAATGAAATAATGATGATAAATAATATGGAAATAATAATGGTTAACATGCAAACAATGCAGTACCATACATCTCAGAGGTAGAAATATGAAATATAAACTACACTCCATTATATTGTCAAGCAATTTGTGGAGCCAACCTAATTTTTTCACAATGGTTTATTTACAAGGGTCTTCAAACGTGGCAGCTTTAAGACATGTGGACTTCAACTCTCAGAATTCCTGACCTAACATGGCTGGAGGAGGAATTCTGGGAGTTGAAGTCCACAAGTCTTAAAGTTGTCAAGTTTGAAGACCCCTGACTTACAATGATGGGTTCAAAATAAGTGAGGGGAAAGAAGTTTACACGTGATGCACTTACAGTCCTTTGCATCATTAGCCGGTTTAAGCGTCGCGCGCACACAACCACATGGCAGAATAAATACATTCTCCGCTGCTTTTCCTCCTACGCCGTTTGCTTAACACCGATCGGGCCGTAACGCCAGCAAACCTCGCCGTTTGCGGCAAGAGCGTTACGGGACATCTTTTCCTCCGCCGTATGCGCATTGTTGCTGAGGACGGAGTCGGCGTAGCTCCGCCCCTACATGGAGCCAAGCCCCACCCACCCCCGCGGCCACTAGGGAGTTTGCGCACAAGCGGCTTCTAAGCAGCGGTGGCGACGGCGGTCAAGAAAAGGGAAGGCGCTTCCCGGCCGCGCGCTGAGAAGGAGGAGGAGGAGCCTGATTGGTTCCCGTCGGCTGTGACGCGGGAGCTTGGCTCGGCCGACCAAGAGGCGCTTTTCTCGGCCTTGGGTGGTACGCGAGGCCCCGGCTTGCGGCCCAGACGGAAAGGTAAGAAGAAGAACCACTCTTGCGATGGGGAAGGGCTGGAGGCCGTTTTAACCGAGTCCTGCTGTCAGGAGACTCGCCCTGAATGTTAAAAAAGGAAGCGGGAAGAGCCGAGGGGATTATTCGGAGGTGTGTTGCAGCCCTGCGTGACGGGAATCCCTCCCTCCTCAGAAGTAAGACCTGGTGTTTGCTCCCCACTTTGGTCCTCCCGGCGACCAAGCGCGTTCCTGAGCATATGCAGAGAGCCGTCTGTGACAGTCCGCTCGCTCCCCACTCCACCATCAACAATGGGGGGTGTAGGACCCCTGACTTTCAAAGGGCTGATTTTTAGGAATCTGGGCTAAAAGAAAAGGGGAAAAAAAGGGGGAGGAACCTGGTTTGTAATATATTTATTTTTAATTTTGATAAAATTTATGTATTTCTCCTGGCACTGATGGCCAAATGACACACACAAACACACACACACACACACACACAGAGGTTCAAGCTGGCAGATCTTTCCTCCTGTCTGGGCTAAAATAAAAGGGAAAAAAATCTGGGTTTCTAGTATATGTATTTTTAATTTTGATTAAATGTATGTATTTCTCCTGGCATTGATGGCCAAATGAAAGACACACACACACACACACAAATACAAACACACACAAATGAAGGTTCAAACGGGCAGCTCTTTCCCTCCTGTCTGGGATTTAAAAGGAGGGCGGGAAATCTGGGTTTCTAGTATATTTATTTTTAATTTTGATAAAATTTATTTTTCCTGACATTGCTGGCCAATTGACGCATACACACAAACACACACAAATTGGCAGCTCTTTCCCTCCCTCCTGTCACTGAACGAATGAGATCCTAAGCTTTTGGCTCAACCATAAGCGCCTCCGATCATTTAATTTTAAATTTGGGGCTTCGGGAAAAGGGCACTTTTGGGGGGGGGGGCCTTTTCATAGAGAGTCCCAGGTTCAAGTCCACTTTTGAAGTAAGCGAGTTGCACTAAGCAAGTGGGGTGTATATGGACAACAAATCAAGCGAATTTCTCTGCAAGGCCGCCTTGCTGCAAAATCTCGTTGCTTTGATCCATCCAGGAAGACCCTTTGAAAGGGGCCTGAGCTAGGGGCTTCCGTACGTCCTACAGGAAAAGGAATCCATTTAAAATATACCAAAATTATAATAGTTTGGAGAGAGTCAGGAACCCAGGGAGGGGGGATGGGTGGAAGGACGGATGGATGGGTGGATGGATGGATGGATGGGGTCTCTCTTCTTGGTGCTGTTTGAGCTTGGTGATATTCTTGCAGACATTTCATGACCAAACTACCGTGTTTCCCCGAAAATAAGACCTACCCCGAAAGTAAGACCTAGCACTATTTTCTAAACCTGCCCTAATATAAGACCTACCCCGAAAATAAGACCTAGTGTAAATCTCCAGTTCCAGGAAGACTTTTCAGGAGCAACGTGCACCTCAAACACCTACACACTCACACCCACTATTTGGCACCATAAATATATAAGACCTACCCCGAAAATAAGACCTAGTGTGTTTTTGGGAGCCAAAAAACATATAAGACAGTGTCTTATTTTCGGGGAAACACGGTAGGTAACATTCCCTAGTGCTAGAAGGGAGTGAGTTTTGTGGAGAAGGAAGAGGAGACAATGACAATGACAACTGTGAGGTCCTTGGTGCTCTCTGAGCTTGGTGGTTTTGTTGTAGACGTTTCATGACCAAACTAGGTAACATCATCAGGGCTAGAGTAGAGCAGGATTTGTTGTCATTCTGTATTTATATTCTAGGAGCTTGCCTTGTTAGTGTTGATGGGAGTGGTGTTGGTGGTTCCTTGGTTGGGCTGTTTACTATTAGCTTGCTTGGCAGTTCCTTGATTAGGGTTTTGTTTGCTTCTAGACGAATATTAAGCTTGCTCATCTGGATGTTGATTGTTGAGGAGGTGTTTTGGTCTTTTTGTTCCTTTTTGGCTTGTCGGTTGTCTCTTTTAAATGGTATGTACGTGGTTGTGTTGTCTATATGGCCAGTTTGTCAAATAGGTAGTTGGTATGAAGTTAAATATTTCCTTTTTGTGTATTGTATTTTGTATCTGTTGCAATTTGGGGTGGTGAAAAATTTCTTTGGGTTTTTTTCCCCCCTGAATTTATCTAACCCATGTCTATTTTGAATGTTTTTAATTATATGTAAATAAAGAAATGTATAAATTTCAATTCCGTATCACATTCTATGTGGGATAGATGAATTTAATGTGGTTGGTCAAGTAAGAATACAGCTCAGTGCTACTGATGTTTTGCTAATGAGAAAATGACATCTTTTCTGTGGCATAGATTTTAATGTTCTGAGATAGATTTAGAAATTTACATGATGTTTAATTAAGCCAGCTGGGTGAAGTTGGGCCGATTTCTCAACCCAATTCACCTCACAGGTTTCTTATGGGGAAAATAGGAGAACAGGAATGTTATTTACCACAATGATAAAAGCAGGAAATAGATAAAATAAATAACAAATAAAATAATAAGTAATGTATGTAAGCAGACACTATCCCACTTTATGGTTGTTTTGAATGGTTTTTTTTTCCTATTTATTTTCTGTTAAACTCGTTACGATAAAATATTTAAATGAAAGTATAAAAAAGAATGTGCTATATATACACAAAATATGAACACTTTTTTTTTCCTGTTTCTTGGTTTTGAACCAGGAAAAACAATGTCCCTCTATGATGATCTGGGAGTAGAAACCAGTGATTCCAAAACAGAAGGCTGGTCCAAAAATTTCAAACTTCTGCAATCTCAGCTGCAAGTGAAAAAAGCTGCTCTGACTCAAGCAAAGGTACAGTAAAAGTCTGCAGGAAAATGCCTATTTTGTTCGTTCGTTTGTTCGTTTGTTTTAATTGTCAACTGCCCAGGGAGCATCACTGCCAAGTAAAATGCTTCATTTAGCAGATAGCTTTGATTAAGGCACCAAACTAGAAATCAGGAGACTGTGAGTTCAAGTTCTGCCTTAAGCATGAAAAGCAACTGGGTGACTTTTGGTCAGTCACCAGGAGACGGTGAGTTCTAGTCCTACCTTAAGGCATGAAAGCTGGCTGGGTGACTTCGGGCCACTCACCAGGCGACAGTGAGTTCAAGTCCTGCCTTAGGCATGAAAACCCAATTGGGTAACTTTGGCTCAATCACCAGGAGACAGTGAGTTCTAGTCCCACTTTAGGCATGAAAGCTGGCTGGGTGACTTTGGGCCAGTAGCCCTCTCTCTCAGCCCAACCTACCTCACAGGATAGTTGTAGGGAAAATAGGAGGAGGAAGACATGTTGGATATATTTGCTGCCATGAGTTATTTGTAATAAATAATAAAAGTGGGACACAAATTAAATTAATAATACTTCTCATAGATGTTACTTCCAATACTGATTGATAAAAAATAAATTTTCCAGGATTTTTGGAACACCTTTAAGCTCTGGCTATACACGTAGTCCTTGACTTAAGACCATAATGGAGCCTGCCTGTTACAGTTCTAAAGAAGGTCACCCATGTGATGATTACTATTATGATAACGTTACAACATCTTGGGGGAGAACCCTGTACTACAGCTGGAAGATTTCATCATGTTAATTTGACTTCCGTTATGTGAAAGACAATCTAGAGAACCACAAGGTCATTTTGCAGCATTCACATCATGTAAAATGTTAAACATATGTTTTCAGCAGTTTTCCCATCTATATAAGCAATGGTGGGATTTTATTTTAAATTTAAAAATAACGGAACAAAAAAAAAAAGAGAAGTCCTTCATTGGAGCAGTTTTTTCTCAGGAATTCCAGTATATTCCAATTGTTGTAGAAGTTTGTGAGGTTATTTTTTTTCCCAAATGTACAGGCATTTTGTGTAAACTTTGGTTTTTCTGTGTTAGGTATCATTGAATTCTTTCATATATCTAAATAGAATATGCTGTATAGTAGCTGGAACAAGATTTCACTTATCTAAGGGGAAAATGATGATTAAATCAGATACTTAAGAGATTATCTTGTCATCTACATGTCCATGCCGTCAGGATTCTACTGATGTATCTTTAAATTAAAATATATTGATAAGCCTTTTGTGATCAAGTCTTTATTTAAATATCATTGTGAATGAACGCAATTAAATTTACATGCAATCAAATTGCCTTTTTCTAGTGGCGGTTAACTTAGAAGCATGCATTGTCCTCTTGATGTTTCAATAGTAGAGTCTACATTTCCCATCTCCAATGTCTGCCGAATGGGGAAGATAGAAATTGTAATTGAAGCTATCAATCCTATTCTATTCTACTCTACTCTATTTTATTCTCCATTCTATTCCCTTTCCTGTTATTCTGTTATATTCTATTCTATTCTTCTATTCCCTTTCCTGTTATTCTGTGTGTGTGTGTGTGTGTGTGTGTGTGTGTGTGTATCTGCCTGCCTGCCTGCCTGCCTATCTTATCATGCAATATTGCAGGCTGACTCTGCCCACGGCCAGGAGTTCGATCCTGACCATCTCATCTCAAGGTTGACTCAGTCTTATATCCTTCACAGGTCGGTAAAATGAGGACCCAGATTGTTGAGGCAATAAACTGACATTTGTAAACTACTCAGAAAGTGTTGTAAAACATTGTGAAGCAGTATATAAGTCTAAGGGTATATAAGTATAAGGGTATATAAGTATAAGGGCCTTGGTGGCTCAGGCTGTTAATTGCCTGCACTTAAGTTCCAGCTGCCTACAACTGCTGTAGGCTCGAATCCCACCAGGCTCAAGGTTGACTCAGCCTTCCATCCTCTCGGGGTAGGTAAATTGAGGACCAATTAGCTGACCTTGTAAAAATGCCGCTTAGTAATAAGCAGGCATATACAATGGAATGAAGGCTATTGCTGAGCACACTGGGTTGTATCCCAAAAATTGTAAGCCGCCCTGAGTCTCCGGAGAAGGGCGGCATATAAATGTAATTAAAATAAAATAAATAAATAAGTGCTATTTCTAAATGCCATTGCTATTTATATCATATCTATTATCTATCTATTAAATTTGTTTTCTGCTGCCCTTTATAATCTCAGGTTGTGATGAGAGGAACAAAATGCGGGTCATGGAATAAAATTCTTGGAAGCCGTCTGAAATGTGTGTTTTATTTTGTGGGGCATTTCATTTCAGAGCCAGAGGTCAAAACAAAGCACAGTCCTTGCTCCTGTCATCGACCTGAAACGAGGCAGCGCTTCGGATGAGCGCCAGATAGCGGACACCCCACCCCACGTGGCGGCTGGCTTGAAGGTGAGATGGGGCTTATAAAATGGGCCATGCACTACCCTGACCAAGAGGCTGTCAGCCCTTTGAGGGCAGCCTTCCTCTGGAGAAAAATATCCCCCACCAGGACCAGCTAGGGCAGTGTTTCTCAATCTTGGCGACTTCAGGTGTGTGGACTTCCACATCCAGAATTCCACAGGCAGCACGGAATTGTGGGAGTTGAAGTCCACGCACATCAATTGTGAGTTGTGGGAGTTGAAGTCCACACATTCTGGGATCCTCGTCTGCCCACTGCCAGGAGTTTGTTCCTGACTGTCTCAAACTTGACTCAGCCTTCCACCCTTCCGAGGTCAATAAAATGAAGACCCAGATGGTTGGGGGCAATATGACATTGTAAATTGCTCAGAGGGTGCTGTAAACAACAACTGAATGAAAAATTGCTGGTGACCTTCTACCGCTGCACTATAGAGAGTATTTTAACTTACTGCACCTCTGTATGGTTTGCCAATTGCACAGTGGCAGATAGGACTGCGCCCCAGAGGGTTAACGTCATTGCCCAGAGGATCCTGGGTTGCCCTCTCCCCTCTTCGGAAGAGCTTTATAGCTCCCGCAGCCTTAAGAAAGTTCAAAACACTCTCAAAGATCCATCTCATCCTGGGCACCCTTTTTTTTAACTATTACCATCTGGCAGACGGTACAGGATAATAAAAACAAGGACAAATAGGCTGAAAAACAGCTTCTGTCCCAGGGCAGTAGCTCTGTTGAATTCTGCTGCATAGTGCAATATGAATGCAATATCAGGGGGTTTCAATTCAATGTGTGGAGTGTGAAGGAGGTGCGTTTGTGTTTATCTTCATAGTCATAATGTACACTGAAGATGGTATTTAATTTCATTGTACAAGGTACAGTGACAATAAACTAAACTAAAGCAGTGGCCCCCAACCTTTCGGGCTCCAGGGACTGAAGAGAGGTTTTATGGCACACCAGAAGGGACAGAATTTCATGTGCTGTCTGCATCCCACGGATGGGACTTTCTTGCTTGCATGACCCGGTTTCTAGCATGCCGTGGCCCAGTGCCAATTCACAGAGCAGGGGCCGGGGACCCCATCTGTAAAGCACTATGGAGTGATACGTAAGTCTAGGTGCTACTGGTATTGCTATTGATCCTGGCCTTCCCTAAGAGCTTAAAGGCCTGGCTGTGCCAGTTTGGCTTGGGGCTTTAATGTAGGGGCTTCATGCTGGGGGGTGGTTGATTGGTTAACAACAGATCCCACCCTCTTGCCCTCCCATCATATTCCCTCTCCTTCCCCATCTTTTTAGCTAGCTTGATTTTATAGTATTTTATTTACATTATTATAAATTATACATAATTAGCTTTTGATGTTGTAAACTGCCCATATTTACCATTGCGGCAAGATGGGAAGCTAATACATTTTATAAATAAACTAGCAGGGTACCCGTGCTTCGCTACAAAACTATGTGATCGAGCTTAGTTTTTGGGGAGGAAAATAAGGGGAAAAATTCTGCCTTTGCCTACCAGCATCCATTGGTGTTCATCTGTGTGAGAGAGTTGAGGGCTATTTGGAAACTGAAAGAGTGTTTGCTGTGTGAGCAAGAAGGAGACAGCAAGGAACCTCGGTGTGGCTTAGCTCCGTTGCAGTTGGAACAGATTTCTTTTGAGGTGGGGAGGGGTAGTAGAACTCCTTAGCATCAGAGCGTGTTAATAATAACAATATAGAAAATACTTTGATGGTCATTTTGAAGAATCCTTTCTTAGTGAGCACCTAGAAGCCAAGAGGAACATGCGTGCCAAATTTCAAGTTTGTAGGCTTTACGGTTCTGGAGATTTTGTGATGATGCATGAGTGGTATTTTGCTTTTAAATATATAGAAGATAGAAGATAAAATAAATACGGGCATCTTGAAATGAATCCAAAAAATAAATTAGCAAGTGCCATGAAGATGAGGAACTGTCTTCTTGAAAGCAGGATGTCAACCCTGAAGCTGATGTGGCCACAGCCATTTTGATGCTTCAGTGTTGCCACACTGGAGCTGAGGGATGATAGGGAGGGGGGATTAGAGATAGCTGGGGTTGTGTAGTCAAAACAAAATACTTTTCCCTGGGAACCAAGGACGCGTTCTCATGTCTGGCCAGAAGAAGGAGGAGTGAGGTCATCAGACCAGCAGAGGCTGCAGTGATTGGGCCATGTGACTGATTGAGGGAAAAACTTTTACTTTTATTTAGGTGAAAACCTAGGGGCCTCCAACAGTTGGTTTTCACCAGATATGTGCTAATTTGATTTTTCCAGTAAAGCTATTCTTTGAGGAATCTACCTGCCTTGGGAGTCTTCCTTGCAGTGGATCTATTACTTGGAACCCTGCTACAGGACTATTGTAAAATAAAACAGCTGGTTTGAACAAGGGCAGTTCTGGCCTTGGTGCACAGCTAGCTTATTTTTAGTCTTTTCACTTGAGTAGAGTTCCATCTCATTCTGGCAAATAAACGAGCCTCCTTTTGGGCAAGAATTGCATGGGATACTTTTTGTTGTTATGTCTTTCCGCGTTTCACCCCAGGATCCCGTCCCCAGTGGATTTTCAGCGGGGATGTATTGATCCCTTTAGCGGATGAGTATGCGATCCGATGTTCCCGAACGACAGAAAGTCGTGAAACGCCAGAGGGAAGAACGGCAAAGGCAGCGCGAGCTGGAGAGGCAGAAAGAGATTGAAGAAAGGGAAAAGTGAGTCATCAGCATCCCTCCCCATGGTCACGTGATTAAAATTTAGTAACTTGGTCCTGTCAACATGTGTTGACTTGAATTGTATTTGCATAATATTGGAAAAATGAGGGAACTCCTACAGATGAAGGCATAATTTTAAAAAGTATTAGACTGTGTGGAAATGTTTAATAGGTTAACGATAAAGGATGAAGAGGATACAGAATACCTTTTAACATGGGATTTGTTTTACAAATGGCTAGATCAGGGGTCTTCACAGCTTTAAGACTTTGAACTTCAACTCCCAGAATTTCTCCTTTAGTCATGTTAGCTCAGGAATTCTGGGAGTTGAAGTCCACAAGTCTTAAACTTGCCAAGTTTGAAGACCCTTGGGTTAGGTAGTAGAGGTAGAAATTAGAAGTTGGAAGAATACTAGTATGTACCAGTAAATCTTGTTATTATTGATGCTATGTATAGGTAAATTGACCCAGGCAATACACTGTTTATTAAGCACTCATGAATGTTAAAGAAAAATGTACAAATAATTTTTTTTTTAAAGTAGTCATTTGGCAACAGCTGACTCACCTTTATGGCGGTGATCCCCTTTAGCGACCTTCTGATAAGCAAAGTCAGTGGGGAAGCCAGGGTCACTTGATAGTCGTGTGACTAACTTAACAACGCCAGCGGTTCACTTAACAACTGCGGTAAGAAAGATTGTAAAATGGGGCAAAACTCACTTCACCCCTGTCTTGTTTAGCAGTGGAAATTTTGGGCTTAGTTGTAGTTGTAAGTCGAGATTTTGCCTATACGCGTGTATAAGCAGAATTAAATTTTGTATATGAATTGGAAGTGTATTTTATCTGATTGTTACGAATGGCTAATGCAAATGGGTTATCATTTTGCTGTTCCTCAGAAACTTTTGGAGCACATTGGCATAAACAGTTTAAATGTAGATAGTGGAAATGAAAAGAATTAAGGGCAGAGTTCACTAAATTCACTAAGAATTGAGCCAATGTTTGGATTTATTCTGTCCAGAATTCCTTTGGGGATAATTGTCATCTTATTTTCTGTTTCCATTTCAAGGAGGCGCAAAGACAGACACGAGGCAAGTGGGTTTTCCAGACGGCCGGATCCAGATTCGGATGAAGATGAAGATTACGAGAGGGAGAGGCGGAAACGAAGTGAGAAACTCTCTTAGTTGCCAAGCCCATGCATGTATCAAACCTCTTGCCTCACGTAACCTGTGGGTGTCTGGTAGCATCTTCTCTGAACAATAAATTTTATTTAAAAGGTTTTTGTGACCTGCAACGTACTTTGCAGAAGATGTCTGTCTGCCTTTTAATATAAAATTATTAGAAAATGTACTACCAGGCTCCTCCTAATTCTTGGCCACCATAGATTGCCATCCTAAATTTTCTGAAGTGGATATAGATGAGATCTCTCCTTTTACTATGGACTTCTAACCCATCTACGTCCACTTGAAGCAGCAGAGGCCCATCCAGCTAGCACCTCTCCTTCCTGGCCTGATTTTTATTTGGTGCCTTTATGAAAGCTTTTGTCTGACTACATCAGCAGCACTGCAGTGCACCAGCTTATGGATACAATAGAAACCCAGAAAAGCTGGCTTCCCCACCCCACTCAAATCAGGGATTGTCAAGCACAAAAGAATCAGGAACACTTGCAAGGTGGAAGCATAGAAGATTTAGTCAATCTTATACACTAGAATCTGGTTAACTAAAGTTCCACTCTAAATTGGTGCCAGATAAGGGTTAGCAGAATTCACAAAGGACTGGAGTTGGATTGTTTATGGCAACGCAAGGACTCTAAGCTAACAACTTGTTTAACTCCGCCCCCCCCAGCTCTGCCTGCTCTTCTCTTACATTGCTAACCCATTCCAAAAATTGTGTTCTTTTTCAGCCCAAAGCGTAATGGCCCATTTATGGCTACCATGAGAAACAGCTATGATTCACAGCAGAGTGAACCCTGCAGATTGTCAATCATCTCAGGGGTCTGCTTGGGAATTGGTCATAGACCCATTAATTTTGGAGTGATCTAAGTGTCTATGGAAGAAGTCCTCATTATTCTAACTACCTAGATTTTTAATGCAGCAAGCTTTACAGCAAAAAAAAACAACCCACAACCAAGAATTGTGGCCTTTTAAAGATTAATACATTTATGATATAATAGCTTTCATAGACTAATTTTATTTTACTTCTCCTTTTTCTTACACAGGTATGGGAGGAGCTGCCATTGCGCCACCTACTTCTTTGGTTGAGAAGGACAAAGAACGTACGCATGTAGATAATTGTTCTTTTAAGTTGCAGGTAGTCCTCGACTTACAACCGTATCTGCCCAAAGTCACCTCATAATGAGATGGGCAGCAAACAAACATAAATAAAATAAATGGACCCTGGAATTTCCAGCGTAAATCTTTATGGTCATAAGTCAAGGCACTTACATGACTAGACCCAATTTTATGACTTTTTGGGGACATTAAGGAAACACTGTGGTTGCTATAAGCAAATCCACGTGTTTGTTATGAGTGGTTTTTTTTTGCTGGAAAGGCCAGAAACTTGGGGGGGTTGGAAATTATGTCACATCCATAACTGGCTGTAAAGATAAGCCAGTTGCCAAGTGTCCAGAATGTGGTTGTGTGACCCTTGAGATCTGTGCAGCCATTAGAACTCTGGTACCAGGTCATAAGTAGCTTTTGATGAGTCCATTGCAACCGTTCAGTCGCTAAGCAAGAACTACCTGTCATTTTGGTTTTAAGGATCTAGTTCCAAAATCATGCAATTGCTTTGGACGTCTGCCATGGCGGCGTGAAACATACCTACAGATTTGATCATTGGTAGGACACACAGGGATGTAGGAATGAGGTAGTGGGATCCTGAAGTCAATTTTAACTGCTGTTCAGGTTTTATAGCTCTTGAGAGCTGCTTTGTTAGCTTGCAAAGAATGTGTTAGCCATAAATGAGACGAGACAGAAGGGAAGGGAAGGGAAGGGGGAAGGGAAGGAAGGAAGGGAAGGAAGGAAGGAAGGAAGGAAGGAAGGAAGGAAGGAAGGAAGGAAGGAAGGAAGGAAGGAAAAAAGAAAGAAAGAAGCTGTGACTAAAGGGATTCTCTCTCAGTAGGGCAGTGAAGGAGGCCCTTAAAATAAACCTGCTATTTACAAGGGAAGGGAGAGAGAGAGAGAGGAAGGAAGGAAAGAAGGAAGGAAGGAAGGAAAGAAAGAAAGAAAGAAAGAAAGAAAGAAAGAAAGGAAGAAAGATGCTGTGACTGATTAGATAAAGGGATTCCATCTTATAAACAGGGCAGTGATGAAGGCCCTTAAAATAAACCTATTTTTTTGTAGAATAGAATAGAATTCTTTATTGGTCAAGTGTGATTGGACACACAAAGAATTTGTCTTCGGTGCATAAGCTCTCAGAGTACATTAAAAAATACATTCATCAAGAATCATAAGATACAACATTTTGTGCTAATCATAGGATGCTAAATAAGCTATCAAAATCATACTAGGAAACCAAATAAATTGTAAAGGTATTTGCAAGGTCAAATCGATGCTTAAGAGATTTTTGCCTTGGTGATGGTAAAATGTCCCTTCTTCTTTTCTACAGCTTTATCCCCCTACGAGGAAGAGTCAAGGCCTCGTGGTTCATCATCCAAGGCTGCCATTCCTCCCCCGATGTACGACGAGCCAGAGAGACCTCGTTCCCCAACCGGGCCCAGCAATTCCTTCCTCGCAAACATGGGGTGAGCCTCGGGCAAACTTCCCGCAGAAGACCACTAGGGGGCAGTAGCGAAACGCATTAGGAATTGAGAATGTTTTACGAGAGGTTGGGATTCTCAACTTGCGTTCCGGCATCAGGGCGGTTGGGTGAAGTCAAAAGTTTGGAAACGCTTTCTGTTAACCGTGGCTTGGCCTGCTGCTCCCCGAGGTACTGTCTTGGGGGCAAGAGATTGGACTGAGATCCCTAAGACGGTTGATGCAACTAGTTGCTACTCTCAAGCCATTAAAATAAGGAGGTGCAGTTAGCTCACAGGTTCGTCTGTTTGCCCTCATTTCATTTGAGATCATGGCTAATTACGGAGGACGCACTGAGTCCAGGAAAGGGGAAATAGCAAAAGGAAGAGATTTTAAAAGTTTTAAACCAAATTTTACCCTTGGAAACCAAACCCTTTAAAAGGTCCCCAAAGGAGATGCGAGATAGGGACCCAACAACCAATATATATGTGTGTGTGTGCATATGTATATATGTATATATATGAGAGTCAGTTGTTAAGCAGCTGAATTTGGATCACATGACCAGGGGGCTGCTGCAGCAGTTTTATAAACAGTCATAAGTCCCTTCTTCCAGTTGCCATTGCAACTTGGAACAGTCACTAGAATAACAGAATTGGAAGGGACTTTATTTATTTATTAATGGGACTTATATGCATCTCAAGACTAGGCTTACAATAAAACGAGCACAATAAATACTTAAAAAAGAATTAAACTAATGGTCCCAATTAATACAAAACTTAAAATCCACCAAAATCTAAAAACCACCCCGCCCATGGGTCACAGCCCAGATTGGTCAAATAACCAGGTCTTCAGGTCATGGCGGAAGGTGCGGAGGTCGGGGGCCAAGCGGAGCCCCAGGGGGGAAGTTGGTTCCAGAGTTCAGGGACCGCGAAAGAATAGGCACGTCTGGGGACCAGCCAGCCGTTGCCCAGCTGATGAGACCCCAAGGAGACTTTGGAGGTCTTCTAGTCCAACCCCCTGCAGGAGACGGTATACAATGTCAGACACATGTTTGTCCAAACTCTTCTTAAGAACCTCCAGTGTTGGAGCACCCACAACTTCTGGAGGCGGGTCGTTCCACTAGTTGATCGTTCTTCCTGTCAGGAAGTTTCTCCTTAGTTCTAGGTTGCTTCTCTCCTTGGTGAGTTTCCATCCACCAAATGAACCGTTGTAAGTCGGGACTAAGCTGCCTTAGAGAGCCACCCAATCACCCGATGAGATCCCCGCCTGGTAGGCTCAGCTCCTCCTCCCTTCTTGTCTCCAGAGGCACGGTGGCGCACAAGATCATGCAGAAGTACGGCTTCAGGGAAGGGCAGGGACTGGGGAAGCACGAACAGGGTCTGAGCACCGCCCTGTCGGTAGAGAAGACCAGCAAGAGAGGGGGCAAAATCATCGTTGGAGATGCTGCTGATAAAGGTAAGTGGGGTGAAGTGAGGGAGGGGTATCCAAGGTGACCTTTTATTGCAACGTCGCCAAGGAAGGTGGGTGGCTGCTATAGGGCAGGGGTGTCAAGCTCAGTTTTATTGAGGGCCGCATCATCAGGGCTGTGGTTGACCTCGGGGAAGCAACTGGGTGGGCGTCGCCAGCTTGATGCCACTCCCCAAACTGCTGGCATGTTTCCTCTTTTCATTGGTAGACCGGCTGAAGCCACGCTGGCCCAATGTCTCCTCTTCACAATGGGTAGACCAGGCCGGCAACGCGAGGCTGGCCCCTTAAAGGCTCCATCACTTTCCTTTGCTTTGATGAGTCTCAACATTCACTTCCTGTCCTCCTGTTGCTGTTCTGACCAAGGCTTCTGAGACCATAAGCACACAGCTAGCTAAAACAACTCTTGTTTTATTTCAACGCTGGGAATTATGTTCATTTCAGCCGGTAATAAGTCCCAAACAGTCCCTCGAGATAAGCACCCACCTCTCTCTCCTTTGAAGTGCTGCCATCAATTAAAGTGCCAAATGAACTATAAAAACAACAAACCCGGTACAAAGTCCACACAAGAGCTTCAAGGTTTAATCCAAACAGAGCAAACGATGTTGCTTCCTGCAAAGTTTCTTCACCTTTGCCTGTCCTTTATACCTTAGGGAGGGCACCGCCCCAGCCTTACTCCCAAGTTACCCTTTGTCTCAGCTGTTCTTGCCTTCTAGCAGCTCTGTGCACACGCCAGACTGGGAACAGACTCCCTTGTTTCTCGGCCTCGCTGCTGCCAGATTCCAGAAGCTCTGGAGTCAGCACATAACTCCCAGATGGTCCTGGCCCCATCTCTGCATCGGATGCAGGACCCTTGTTCAAATCCTCTCCAGACTCCTGACTGGTCCC
>CM019154.1:47817223-47936204 GCA_009733165.1 Naja naja
CCTTAAGGTGGAACAAGCCAGCAAAAGAGGAAAGGTTTATGCTATCAGCTGCTCTCCCCTGTGGTTGTGGCACGTTCCTCACGTTCTCCCCAGCCTGCTTGCCATTCATCTCAGGTTGCAAAGACACACAGACAGCCGTCAGCGCACAGGCCGCCGTTCTCCGTCTAATCACTATGCAACCATGTGTCCCTCTCATGCACAGAAGCGGCCTTCGGCTGGGAGTAGCAGACATACCTTGGCAAGGCATCCAGAAAACCTCTTATGACTCACCCAGCATAGCTCAAAATAAACTGATTTTGCTGGAGCATCAACATCTTAAGCTGCTTCAGCCAAGCAGGAGATCATGCAATGCCCCTGGGGTGAAAAGGTGCAAATCAGAAAAACAAACAGGGACGACTCAACCCACCTACAGTAGAGATGCGCCTGTCCTCTGTTTATTTCTGCTCCAAAGAAAGGCAGTTGCTACATTTAGGCAAGAAAAATCAAATGCACAGGTACAGTATAGATGGTACTTTGCTCAATAGTCGTAACTGTGAGAGGGATCTCGGAGTCCTAGTGGACAAGCATTTAAATGTGAGCCAGCCATGTGCAGCAGCTGCCAAAAAAGCCAACACAGTTCTAGGCTGCATCTACAGAGGGACAGAATCAAGATCACGGGGAGTGCTCATACCGCTTTTTAATGCCTTGGTAAGGCCACACTTGGAATACTGCATCCAGTTTTGGTCTCCACGATGTAAAAAGATGTTGAGATTCTGGAAAGGACGCAGAGAAGAGCAACACAGAGGATTAGAGGACTGGAGGCTAAGACAGATGAAGAACACTTGCAGGAACTGGGCATATCTAATTTCATGAAAAGAAGGATGAGGGGGGACATGATAGCAGTGTTCCAATATCTCAGGGGCTGCCCCAAAGAAGAGGGAGTCAACTTATTCTCCAAAGCATCTGAAGGCAGGAGAAAAGCAGGGTGAAACTAATCAAGGAGAGAAGCAACTTAGAACTAAGGAGAAATTTCCTGACAGTGAGAACAATTAATCAGTGGAACGACTTGCCTCCAGAAGTCATGAATGCTCCAACACTGGAAGTTTTTAAGAAGAGATTGGATGACCGTTTGTCTGAACTGGTGTAGGGTTTCCTGCCTAGGCAGGGGGTTGGACTAGAAGACCTCCAAGGTCCTTTCTAATTCTGTTATTCTATTACTTCTACTACTTCTAAATTCACATTATCCTTAATGTTTGCGCCTGGGTAAAACATCTTCATGTGCCTAACCCTAACCAAAATTACTAGGCCCACAGATTACTACCCTTTTCTACACATAGGGACGAAGGACACAAAAAAGGACTTGAAAACAATACTGAATGATTACGAGCAGCTAGGCAAGAGAGCCAAGGGCTTAGGTGCACAAGTAGCTTTTTCATCTGTACTACCAACAAAAGGACAACATCCAGGAAGATAACAAAGAATTCTAGAAGTGAACCAGTTGCTAAAGGATTGGTGTCGCCAAAAAAACTTTTGATTCCTGGACCATGGCCTGTACTATCTCCATGAAGGGCAAGGGATGGGCTGCACCCCAGAAAGGCTGGGAAGAAAGTTTTCGGAAAATGACTGGCTCAACTTATCATGAGGGCTTTAAACTAAAATTGAGAGAGGCGGGTGAGCAATCTTTAGGATCTCCAGGACCTAATTCCAAGCAAAAAAAAACTTCTAGAAAGCGAGTCAAATAATGAAGTAAGGAGGGATGGGAAGGAAGACAAACTCAGACACCAAATAGGAGACACAAGAAACTTACCCAGAGTTGGATATAAAGATCTCAAGTGCCTATATAGAAATGCACAAAGTCTGGGGAACAAACAGGGTGAACTTGCCTTATTTTGTAGACAGCACGCTCCTTTGGGTTGGGTTTAAAAACAATTAAGGCCAGCACTGTGTACATTGCAAACAGTGAAGAAAATAAATGGCAGAACAATATGTGGTTCTGTGCCAGTTGAAACCTCATGGCCTATGTGCTGGGCAAACTTTGGGGTGTGTTTATCAGAAAGGTTTCAGTGTGAGGAAATTATGTTGTTGGGCCCAGTGATGGGATTCAATTATTTTTTACTACCGGTTCTGTTGATGTGGCTTGGTGGGCATAGATACTGTAAAATCCCCATTCCCTCCCCCCTCCACTAACCTGCTTTCCAGCTCTGTTCTCCTCTGCAGGGCAACCAAAGGAGACCCAGCGATCAGCTGGGACTCAATGGGAGGCAGAGAATAGATGGGATTGGCGGGGCCAGTCAGAGGTGGGATTTGCCGGTTCTCCAAACTACTCAAAATTTCCGCTACTGGTTCTCCAGAACTGGTCAGAACCGGCCACATACCACCACCAGATCGTTGTATGTGTGAAAATCATGTTACTTTTTTCACTGCCGTGTAACTTCAGTCACTAAATGAAAGGTTGTAAGTTGGGGACAGCTTTTTCTGTTTTAGCAAAGGATGTGACACCTGTTAAAACCTGTTCTTTGGTGGAATAATGGTCCTGAGGTCGGGGAAGGAACATTTCAGGAAAATTTAGGAGGAACGTCTTAACAACAGCAATGTTTCAACTGAGGCGCTAGTGAATTGTTGAGTTCCTTTTGGGGGGAAATAATAATAACGGCCATTTCTAAAGGATGGGTTGGAATTCAGGGGTCTCCAACCTTAGCAACTTTAAGACTTGTGGACTTCAACTCCCAGAATTCCTCAGCCAGCAAAGCTTGGAAACTTTAAGACTTGTGGACTTCAACTCCCAGAATTCCTCACCCAGCAAAGCTTGGGAACTTTAAGACTTGTGGACTTCAACTCCCACAATTCCTCAGCCAGCAAAGCTTGGAAACTTTAAGACTTGTGGACTTCAACTCCCAGAATTCCTCAGCCAGCAAAGCTTGGAAACTTTAAGACTTGTGGACTTCAACTCCCAGAATTCCCAAGTTGTCTGGCTGAGGAATTCGGGGTTGAGTCCAAGTCTAAGTCTAAGGTTGGAGACCTCTGGGTTGGGTGATTGTGCTGAATAGTTAAGACACTGTGGATGAGATTTCTCTGAGTTTTACACTAACATACATTGTATATTTTGCTTCCAAATGGCTGAAAGGGGTTTTCCCCACAGTATATCCCACGAGCTTGACTCAGTGCTGAAAGGGGAAGCATTTCCTGACTGTGAAATTTGAATTGCCCTAGTCGGTTAGTTGATATACAAGCTGCTTGCTTCCTGTCCGTAAAAAGTCTACAATGATTTGAGTGAGTAAAACTTTTAAAGGTTCAGAGATGATTTTCTGGAAGGACAGTGAGATTTGAGATTTCTGGACCTAACCTACCATTTTTCAGCCCCAAAGATCTGCTAAGCCAGGGCAAATATAGTAACATTATGATCCATTATGTGGACTTCAACTCCCAGAATTCCCCAGCCAGGCAACTTTAAGACTTGTGGATTTCAACTCCCAGAATTCCCCAGCCAGGCAACTTTAAGACTTGAGGACTTCAACTCCCAGAATTCCCCAGCCAGGCAACTTTAAGACTTGAGGACTTCAACTCCCAGAATTCCCCAGCCAGGCAGCTTTAAGACTTGAGGACTTCAACTCCCAGAATTCCCCAGCCAGGCAACTTGGGAATCCTGGGAGTTGAAGTCCACAAGTCTTAAACTTTCCAAGTTTGGAGACCTCTGGTCTCTAGAGTGTTGTGTGAACATAGACAGAGTGGGGGGTGGGGGGAGGGAAAAGCATCTCTGCCTTTAGTCACAATCCACATCATGACACTGAGGTAACTTTTCGGGGGCTTTTGAACCAGGCAACCTTTTAGAAATAATCTGTTTTTTAACAAACGTCTCTTTCCTGGAAACAGATAACAGATAATCAGAGTTGGAGGGGACCTCGTAGGTCATCTAGTTCAAACCCCCTGCCCAAGCAGAAGACCATACACCATTTCTGACAAATGGGAGTCCAGTCTCTTCTTGAAAGCCTCCAGGGATGAAGCTCCCACAACTTCTGAAGGCAGAACTGTTCCATGGGTTGATTGTTCCCACTGTCAGAAAGTTTCTCCTTATTTCCAGGTTGAATCTCTCCTTGATCAGTTTCTATCCATTATTCCTTGTCTGGCCTACAGGCGCTTTAGAAAATAGCTTGACCCCTTCCTCTCTGTGGCAGCCCCTCAAATATTGGAAGACTGCTATCATATCTAAATATAGTATATAAAATCATACATTGCAATGTCCTACCTGTCAATGAATACTTCAGTTTCAACCATAACAATACAAGAGCACACAATAGATACAAACTCAAGGTTAACCACACCAAACTTGATTGCAAGAAATACGACTTCAGCAACAGAGTGGTCAGTGTCTGGAATACTCTACCGGACTCTGTGGTTTCTTCCCCAAACCCCAAAAACTTTAACCTTAGACTTTCTACTATTGACCTCACCCCTTTCCTAAGAGACCTGTAGGGGGCGCGCATAAGCGCACCAATGTGCCTACCGTCCCTGTCCTATTGTTTCTTTTATTTTTCTTATATGTATTCATTTCAAGTATTCACAGCTATGTTTATCCTTATACTTACTATCTTGTAAGCGACTGACAAATCAAATCAAATCAAATAAATAAATAAAAACTAAGACTCCACAATATGAGGGAGCAGAGACCAAAAGCATCAACACCCCTGGGAAAGTTTTTTTTTGCCACTGTGAAGTGACACCCCCAGGAGAGAAAAGTGTATATAGAAGGAGGGGGAGTTTACCGCCCATCTGAAAGGAGTTGATTAGTGGCCTGGATGCTAAAACATATGAAGAACAGTTGGAGAAGTTGGGTGTAGTCTAGTAGCAAAAAGAAGGACTTGGGGTGACATGATAGCAGTCTTCCAATATTTGAGGGGCTGACACAAAGAAGAGGGGGTCAACCTATTTTTCCAAAGCTCCTGAAGGCAGGAAGAAGAAACAATGGGTGGAAACTAATCAGGGAGAAAAACAACCTGGAATTAAGAAGAAACTTCCTAACAGTGAGGACAATTAACTGTGTAACAGCTTGCCTTCAGAAGTCGTAGGTGCTCCATCACTGGAGGTTTTGAAGAAGAGACTGGACAGTCAATTGTCTGAAATGGTATAAAATCTCCTGCTTGTGGGGGGCGGGGGCTGGACTAGAGGACCTCCGAGGTTCCTTCCAACTCTGTTATTCTGCGAGATCAGCGAGAAGGAGCTGAGCCATCTTCTGCTGTCCCATTCTGCCCCCGGGTCACAAGCTTGTTTGATTAGTTCATTTCCTCAAAGGAAACTTCTCCCCCCCCCCACCACAATAAGTCTTACTCAGAGCCTCCAGCAAGAGGCCTTTGCTCAGAGCTGGTCCTGCCCGTTAATTGTGTCACTTGAGGAAGTGCACTCACTCTGGACTTCAGGCAGGGAGAAATCAAGGGAGTACCCAGTGTTAAGCTAGCTCAGGGTTTCTCAATCTTGGTATGCTTTAAGAAGGTGGGCTTCAGCTCCCAGAATTCCTCGGGCAGCGTGCTTTAAGACTCTGGACTTCAACTCCCAGAATTCCCCAGCTGGCATGCTTTAAGAAGGGTGGACTTCAGGTCCCAGAATTCCTCAGGCAGCAGGCTTTAAGATGGGTGGACTTCAGCTCCCAGAATTCCTCAGCAGGCATGCTTTAAGACTCTGGACTTCAGCTCCCAGAATTCCTCGGGCAGCGTGCTTTAAGACTCTGGACTTCAACTCCCAGAATTCCCCAGCTGGCATGCTTTAAGATGGGCGGACTTCAACTCCCAGCATTCCCCAGCAGGCATGCTTTAAGATGGACTTCAGCTCCCAGAATTCCTCAGGCAGCATGCTTTAAGATGGGTGGACTTCAGCTCCCAGAATTCCCCAGCAGGCATGCTTTAAGACTCTGGACTTCAGCTCCCAGAATTCCACAGCTGGCATGCTTTAAGATGGGTGGACTTCAGCTCCCAGAATTCCTAAGGCAGCATGCTTTAAGTCTCTGGACTTCAGCTCCCAGAATTCCCCAGCTGGGATGCTTTAAGATGGGTGGACTTCAGCTCCCAGAATTTCTCAAGCAGTCTGCTTTAAGAAGGGTGGACTTCAATTCCCAGAATTTCCCAACTTAGGTGTTTAAGATGGGTGGACTTCAGCTCCCAGAATTCCTCAATCAGCATGCTTTAAGACTCTGGACTTCAACTCCCAGAATTCCCTAGCTAGCATGCTTTAAGATGGGTGGACTTCAGCTCCCAGAATTCCCCAGCTGGGATGCTTTAAGATGGGTGGACTTCAGCTCCCAGAATTTCTCACACAGTCTGCTTTAAGAAGGGTGGACTTCAATTCCCAGAATTCCCCAGCTTATGTGTTTAAGATGGGTGGACTTCAGCTCCCAGAATTCCTCGAGAAGCATGCTTTAAGATGGGTGGACTTCAGCTCCTAAGTGTGAAAAACGGTCACTGGTCACCTTTTTTCAATGTCGTTGTAACTTTGAATGGTCACTAAATGAACTGTTGTAAGTCAAGGACTACTTGTTAGTGAACAAATGCACTTTTTTTGTCTGCCACTTTGTAGCTCTGTTCACACAATTTGCTAAAAGCTCACACCCATGTTAACTACACAGAACTCTAACCAAGATGTTTAGGCGACTGGAGTCTAAAACATATGAAGAACGGTTGCAGGAAGTGGGCCTGGCTAATCTAGTGAAGAGAAGGACCAGGGGAGACAGGATAGAAGTCTTCCAATATTTGAGGGGCTGCCACAGAGAGGAGTGGGTCAAGCTATTTTCTAAAGCCCCTGAAGGCCAGACAATGAATAATGGATGGAGATTGAACAAGGAGAGATTCAACCTGGAAATAAAGGAGAAATTTTCTGACAATGAGAACAATCAACCCATGGAACATTTTGCCTTCGGAAGTTATGGGAGCTTCATCCCTGGAGGCTTTCAAGAAGAGACTGGGCTGCCGTTTGTCAGAAATGGTGTAGGGTCTCTTGCTTGGGCAGGGGGCTGGACTAGATGATCTACAAGGTCCCTTCCAACTCTGTTAATCTGTAATCTGTAAACTCTTGCCTTTGCAGGAACTGGAGTTCTCCCCCAAACAGAAAGATGGCATGATGGCTTAATAGGATTAACACCGCATGACTTTGTGTTAAGCCATGGTTGAATTCCCATCGCACACTCAGCTACAAAAGAATCAATATCATTTTAGCAGAGTCCAGCAGGCTGTATGGATCCAGCTAGCTTGTGAGCCAATTATCACTGACCCAAACTCTAAAATGCTTATTCTTTGCAGATTGGTATGAACCTTCAAGTTTCAAGGTTTCGTCATATCTCAAGACTTAAAATGGACACCTAACATCAAAAATGTCATCAAGAAAGCACAACAAAGAATGTTCTTTCTGCGCCAACACAGAAAGCTCAAAGTGCCCAAGGAGCTGCTGATCCAGTTCTACAAAGGAATGATGGAGTCTGTCATCTGCACCTCTATAACTGTCTGGTTTGTCTCTGCAACCAAACAAGACAGACACAGACTTCAACGGATAATTAGAACTATAATCAAATAGTCCACGGATAAACGAACAACACACCAAGGCAGGGGTAGATAACTATGGCCCCTTTAAAACCTGTGGACTTCAACTCTCAGAATTCCTGGCCCCATTATGACCTGTGGACTTCAACTCCCAGAATTCCTGGCCCCATTATGACCTGTGGACTTCAACTACCAGAATTCCTAGCCTCTTTACAACCTGTGGACTTCAACTCCCAGAATTCCTGGACCCTTTACAACTCATGGACTTCAACTCCCAGAATTCCTGGTCCCTTTTACGACCTGTGGATGTCAACTCCCAGAATTCCTGGCCCCTTTTACGACCTGTGGACTTCAACTCCCAGAATTCCTGGTCCCTTTACGACTCGTGGACTTCAACTCCCAGAATTCCTGAGCCAGCCATAAAGGGGCCATAGCTGTCTACTCCTGCACTAAGGCAAAATACACACACATACACACAAGCTTCATACGTTGTGCAATTGTAGATTTCATGAAGCTGGGTAAGCGGGTCGTGTGAGTTGGCTTACAAAGGCACCACTGTGTGATGATTCAACAACTCCACGGAGCTCTCGTTTCACCTCAGCAGGCAACCCAGATATTTTTTTTCTTCAAAAAAGCAGACTATCAAACTGCACAGAACTCTTTGCATCTCAATCAGCGAGCAGAAGAATATGGGAAAAAAAGAAAAGAAAAAAAAAACACCAGATTTTCATTTCCATGGCAAAGGCTTTGGAGCTGGTAGGCTTGAGAAAAATACTCTCAAAAAAAGGAATGCAGGTTTCCAACAGTATCTGAACAAGGAAGTGCCCCAAAAGAATATGTTTTTGAGGAACAAAAGTCTTTGAGATTCCTATTTATTTATTTATTCATTAAATAAATAAATCCAGCAGCCTAAATGTGGGGTGAATCTTAAAGGGCATTTTGTGGCTTTCTGATTTTGCTGTATGCATGTTAAAGAGGGAATAATTCTTCCTTAATTCCCGAGATTTCAGCTGATTAATTAAAGCGGTAGCAATTTACATGTGAATAGAAGCCCTGGATTGACTCTGGAATCACATGACGTAGTCTTTTTTTCTTTTTACTCTAACTACTGAAAGATTTTCCAGAATGATGGGGGGGGGAAGAGATTTGGACGCAAAGAGTTTAAAAGATGTAAAACACCCCTTTCGGGTTTTACCCCCTCGACTTACAACTGTTCGTTCAGTAACCGTTCAGAGTTACAACGGCGCTGAAAAATGTGACTTATGACATTTTCCCCACTTACGATAGCTGCAGCATTCCCCATGGCCACATGATCAAAATTCAGATGCTTGGCAACTGACTCATCTTTATGACCATTGCAGAGTCAATATCATTTTAGCGTAGGCCAGCAGGCTGCAGAAAAAACAATTACTACCAACCTGCATTCAGTCAAGAACCTGTACCCTGCACGAGTCAAAAAGAGGGCTGTGAAAATATCTACAGACCCCTTACATCCCAGACATAAACTGTTTGAACTCCTTCCCTCAAAACGATGGTTTTTCAAAAATGGTGGGTGCTCCAACACTGGAGGCTTTCAAGAAGAGATTGGACAGCCCTTTGTCTGCAATGGTATACGCCTGAGCAGGGGGTTGGACTAGAAGACCTCCAAGATCCCTTTCCAACTCTGTTATTCTCTTAAAATATTCTGTTCTGTTAAAAAGATGTCCTAAACTTTAAACCTGCTCTTTCAGGGAAAAGTTTCTGAATGTATTTCTCAGGGTCATTGTCTGAAAGTACCCTCCATCTGGCTGAGATTCCTACAAGGACTGGTTGCTGGAGTTTTTCCCAATGCTTAGAGACTCTCCTGAAAAGCAGAGGGGGCCAAGCTTTCGGTCATTCCAACCGGGCCAAAAGTTTGCTTTGCAAAGCCCTGGAAAGCAGCTGACGCCGATGGGAAAATGAAAAGCTGAAAAGGGTTTTTGATGCGCCAATTTTGGGTCCCGGCTCACAGTTTGCTCAGCACGGTTGACTTGGACACGGTTCTTCAGAGGGCACCAAATAAATATTCTTTCGCCTTCACGGGGGAGATAATGAAACGATAAAGATGTGAAGATCATCCAGCCTGGATTTCTTTTATAAAATCGCCTGGTAGGGGCCAGGGAAAGTGCCAAAAATCCTACATTTTTGAATAGCCTCAGGCTGAGAAAGGAAGAAAGAAAGAAAGAAAGAAAGAAAGAAAGAAAGAAAGAAAGAAAGAAAGAAAGAAAGAAAGAAAGAAAGAAAGAAAAAGACTCACCAGAGAGCTGGAAAAATGTCCAGGACAAGGAGAGCTAAAGGGAAGATTGGAAAGAAAGAAAGAAAGAGAAATGTGACCTCTTTTTTAAGTATCTGTAGAAATAAAGCACGTGGTGGCTCAGTGGCTAAGATGCTGAGCTTGTTGATCAGAAAGGTCAGCAGTTCGGAGGTTCGAATCCCTAGCACAGCGTAATGGCGTGAGCTCCCGTTACTTGTCCCAGTTTCTGCCAACCTAGCAGTTCGAAAGCATGTAAAAAAAATGCAAGTAGAAAAATAGGGACTACTTTGGTGGGAAGATAACAGCATTCCATGCGCCTTCGGCATTTAGTCATGCCGGCCACATGACCACAGAGACATCTTCGGACAGCGCTGGCTCTTCTTCAGCTTTGTAACAGAGATGAGCACCGCTCCGGTGCTGGAAATGACAAGCACGCATGTGCGAGGGGAACCTTTACCTTTAGAAATCTTTGCAATTAGAAAGAAAGCAACTTACTGATGCGGGGGAAAAAAAAATAAAGAACAGAAATCCACTGATGTTTTCTTGGAAGCAGAGAGTACAGATAGTTCTCAATAGAGCCCAAACTTTATGTTGCTAAGCAAGATAGTTAAGTGAGGTTTGTCGCCTTTTGTGATCTTTCTTGCTTGCATGTTAACTGGAATCATTATTATTATTATTTATTTTATTAGACTTGTATGCCGCCCTTCTCCCGAAGGACTCAGGGCGGCGAACATACAAAAAAGAATATTTACAATAAAAAGATATTAAATAAAAACAAGTCTAAATTACAAAGAACAGCAAAAACGATTAAAATTACAATGATAAACAAAACTATTAAAACTACCTGCCCCCATGGTCAATCCAGGCCGGGCCTGCTGAAACAGCCAAGTCTTCAGGTCTCGACGAAAGGAGCGGAGATCAGGGGCCAAACGAAGATCCGCAGGAAGCTGATTCCATAGGGCAGGCGCTCCCACTGAAAAGGCCCTGGCCCTGGGAGCCGCCAGCCGACAGTGCCTGACCGACGGTATTCCCAGGAGGCCCCTCCTGTGGGAGCGCACGGGGCGATTGGACTGCGATGCGGGCAGGAGGCGTTCCCGCAAGTAGTTGTTCCCGCATTGCAGTTGTTATGTTAGTAACATGGTTGTTAAGGCAATCTGGCTTCCTCTTTGACTCCGCTTGTCCAATGGTCACAAAAGGGGATCACATGATCCCTGGACACTGCGACCAGTCACAAATCCATGCCAGTTGCCAAGCATTCAAATTTTGATCCTGCAGTCGTGGGGATGCCGCAACGGCCGTAAGTGTGAGAAACGGTCCTTCGGTCCCCCTTTTTCCGTGCCATTGTAGCTTCGAACGGTCACTAAATGAACTGTTGTAAGTTGGGGACAGTCTGTATTTGGAATTCTGACCAGGAAATGTTAGGAACCCAATTCCTGGAAACAGGAGTAACAGGCATTCCGAACACTTTGTCTCCTAACTGCAATAAGGAACTATCTCTTGTCTGCCAGCGGGAAATCACCCTTGTAAACAAACTTTTTACAGCACCAGGTTACCGTTAGATATCTGGCACAATTAAACTCAGAAAAAAACAGAGTTGGGTCACAGCTAAAAAGAAAACAAACCAGGGAAAAAAGGAAGACAAGAGTCTGCTAACGAAGAGATTGTGCTGGAATAACATATAATTTGCACACCCCGCAGCTATATTTAGGAGGAAGTTGAGAGAGGCAGGAGGTGAAAAATAGTTTAGTCCTAACTGGTTCTGGCTTGCGCATTGCTAGGCATCTGAACTGCAGTCGACCACAAGCAATTATGATTATTTTCACCCAACCGGTATTTTCCGGTGAATTTCTCTACAGGTAGTCCTCGACTTACGAGCATAGCTGAGATCAGAATTTCCATGGCTAAGCGAAGTGGTTAATCGAGTCGTGCCCAGTTTCCCCACCTATTTTGCCACCGTTGTTAAGCGCATCAGGGCAGTCGTTAAGCGAGTCACCTGGTCGTTACATCAATCCGGCTTCCCCCACTGACTTTGCTTGTCAGAAGCCAGCTGGGAATGGCAATCACATGACTCTGGGACACTGTAGCCATCATAAATACAGCAGCGGTGGGATTCAGTTGTTTCACACCGGTTCATGCGAACCGGTTGTTAAATTATCCTCCACCACCCCGCTATCAAAGTACCATGCGCGAGGGAAGGAGAAGGCCACTATCCTCCTTCTTCTTGAGTCTCCTCCTTTCCTCATGCTGGCCGCTCCGTTGCCTGTTTCTCCATTGCAGCACAGCACCCAGGATCCACTTTGATAGCGGGGGTGTGTAATTTAACAACCAGTTCACTCAGGTTGGCCGTTGTGGGAGGCTCATCCCAAATGTGCTGCAGAGCTGGAGGACAAGGATCGTCCATGCCTCCCGCGACAGCCAACCTGACCCTGGGAGAACTGGTTGTTAAATGATTTGAATCCCCCATCACCGAAATACAGGCAGTTCAACCAAATTCAGAAAGCACACTCCATTGTTTTCAGGTAGAAGGCAGCCAGAAAGCAAAACCCATTCCCTTCTAGCATGGACGATACTACCTAGTTTGATAATGAAACGTCTGCGAGATAACAACCAAGGTTGGAGACACCCACGCTGCTGTCTAGCATTGATGATGTGACCTACTTTGGTAATGAGAAGGAAGTCTGTAGAGATTCTGAGTCATCTAGGTCATGGTTATCCCAAAGGTGCTTTTTCAGGAGGCAACTGGACTTGGTTTCTTTTTCTTTTTCCTTTTGAAGACATTTCGCTTCTCATCCAGGAAACTTTTAAAGTTTTTTTTTTTTTAATTATTTAAATACATCTTTGCGAGAACAGTGTGGTTCCAGGTGTTTTACATTTCAAATCAGTCATATCCATAGTCACTGCTACAGCTTTCTAACGTCACATCGTTATCTATGGCCAAATTTTCTTCTTTATATTCTCATACATTATTTTACATCAGTCCATCAATCTCTATCTTCCTTATATTCAATATGTTTAGTCTAATCTATTCATATCATTTCATTAATCATTCAAAGTTTCCTCTTAATTTGTATTATCCCCTATTAAATCCTCTTTCCAATATTATATTTTATTTTCTGTATATGTCCTTCTCTCCACCTTCTCATTCTTGCACAAATATATTTTCCATCTTATTTCCAAGAAGCTTCTTCAGCTCAGACAGGACAGTGTCAGCCCTTCCATAGCCCACTATCCTGTCAGAGTTGGAGAAGCTTCGTGGATGAGAAGCGAAACAAATGTCTTCAAAAGAAAAAAACAAGGAAGTCCAATTGCTTCCTGAAAAAGCACCTTTGGGATAATGAGAAGGAAGCTAAGCTCTCTAAAACTCTTTTGTTGGTTTAACAAGCACAGAGTTTTTTTTTTATTATTTACAAAGGTTTGGTCAGCGCAACCCATTTGCTTAGTGTAAGTCTTACACACCTGTAGAGACGTCTCTACCAGCCAGTGCAAATGGCACCTTCAGTTGGGACCTAGGCCAGCTACCTGGGACTTTCTGCCAAAGAATCAGCTGTGCTCAGCGTGAACTGCTGCTCGAATCCAAACTTCAGACGTCATTCCCAGCTTTAGTCCAGATCTGTTTCAGATCAGAATAAGAGTCAGCCTTCTGGTCTGCCTTACAAGCAGATCCTCTCCTGGGGGAAAAAACAGTGCTCCCCTGAGCTCAGTGGTGGGATTCAACCGGTTTGCACCACTCCCGCCAAATTGGTTAAATTGCTGGCTGGCCCCTCCCCTCCCCACCCCTTCCAGGAGTCCCCACGCACCCTGTTTTGGCTCCTAGATAAGTGCAGGGAGGCCTACTAGGCCCAAAACGGGGCACAAGGGTGCGGGTTGGCCCCCTCATGGCCCATTTTTGCTCCCAGGAGGCTGAAGGGAGGCCTACTAGGCCCAAAATGGGGCATGGGGGGGGGTACAACGTGTGCCCCCTTGGCCCGTTTTTGCTCCCAGGTGGGTGTAGGAGACCGAGTGCTGCCTGTCTCACACACCCCTGGCCACGCTCACCCATCCAGTCATTAGGGCAGAGAACCAGTTGTTAAATTATTTGAATCCCACCACTACCTGAGCTGAAATACAGGCAGTCTTTGACTTACAACCTCAATTGAGTGGGGTGCTCCCTGAACTTGGCTGATTCCTTGCAAACCTTTAATTACCAAACTAGGTAACATCATCAGTGCTAGGAGTGGGGATGCTCTCTGAGCTTGTTTTCTTGCAGACAATTTTCATTTCTACAATAGGTAACATCATCAATGCTAGAAGGGAGTGGTGTTTGCTTCCTGAGCTTGGTTGTTTGTCTACATATGTCTCATTACCACACTAGGTAACACCATCAGTGCAGCATAAGAACAGTCCAGGATATGAATTAAAGGGGAGGGGTTGTTTCTCCTCCTTTGGATAATATTATGGTGTTAGGCTGAGACTTTCTTGCCCCACATTTGGGCTCCTTTTGGGCCCCTCTGCCAATGGCCCCGAGATCGTAGCTGGACGGTGGGACGTGCTGAGCATCTTCTCTAACATTTTCTCCGACGTGCAAGCAAGTCAAAGCATTTTGATTCTCCAGCAACATTCCATGCTGAGAAAGAGCATTTATCCATGCGCAGAAAAGGCTGACACCAGCACAATGTTGCGTTGGATTTACACAAGCTTAACAACGTTGTAAGTGCCCGAGGCTGGGGAGGGGTGGGTCATTTAGGAAGATTTCCACAGCTCCTGACTTGGTGGAAACGTGCCAAATGCTTTATTCTTTTCTGCGGCTGGACAGTTCTGCCAAAACTTTCAGAATCAGAATAGAGCCCTAAGGGACATTGGAGGTCTTCTAGTCCAGCCCCCTGCTCAAGCAGGAGATCCTATACCTATACTAGCTATAAGACCATAAGAAGGAAAAGTAGATGGGGCTCCATCAGGCTGAGGACTAGAAACACTGAGTGCCCAGTTTTGAAATCTTGCAGCTAAAAGAGCTTCGATGCTTAAATTGTCTTCCTTCCTCTTTATTTCCAAACAATGCAACTGGTGATGGAACATTTTGATTGCTTCTTCCTCTTGCTACTATTGTTTTGAAATAACATTAGAATTGTAGAAGTGTGGCTCATTCCTAGGAAAGCAACCCCATAAGCGGGGAAAACCCTTGCTAAAATCATCAGATATAAACCACCAGCAATCAATTGCCAGATGAGTATAGATTAACAGCAAGATTAACATAACAACCAAGAAATAAACCATGCCCCAATTAAGGAGCTGTCAAACAAGCTGACAGATTACTTTATTGATTAGCTCTTGCGCCATATCAAAGTGCAGAGTTCCACACCCAAATTATGACTAAAATCTGATAAAAGCAATTTAAAATGGAATTGGACAAAATACAACTTCAAATGACATTGGAATAAAATACAGTAACAATCTCTCTCTCTATATAAAAGCGAAATACTACTCATGCATCATCATGAAAACTCCAGAACCGTAAAGCCTACGAACTTGAAATTTGGCACGTATGTTCCTCTTGGCTTCTAGGTGCTCACTGAGACAGGATTTTTCAAAATGACCATCAGAGCTTTTAGAGTATTTCCTATATTATTATTAACATGCTCTGATGCTAAGGAGTTCTACTCCCCCTCCCCACCTGAAAAGAAATCACTTCCAAATGCAAAACACAAGCAGAGGACAGGAGTTTCAGTCTCAGTTTTAGAGCAGCAAGCAGCTTTAGTACAGAACAGTTGATCTAAGCCATGCCCAGGCTCCTTGCTGTCTCCTTCTTGCTCCACACAGCAAATACAGTTTCAGTTTCCAAACAGCCCTCAACTCTCTCACACACTGACAGGACACTAGCCAGATGAATACCGATGGATGCTGGTAGGTAGAGGCACAATTTCCCCCCCTCTATTTTCCACCCCAAAGACTAAGCCCAATCACATAGTTTTGTAGCGAAGCATGGTTATACAGCTAGTTTAATATATAGATAAATAAAAAATGCTAAAGTTATATTTTAGTGTCATCCCTACAATCTACCCCAATCAGTCTCACATATGCAGATCTCACCCGAAACATTTTGCTTAAGTACTGTGTTATGTTAAATGTTATTTTCAGATTCTGGCTGCACATAAGATATGTTGTTTTGATATGGGGATCCCTATGGTCATTCGTTTAGTTAGTATATAGACCGAGGTATCTCTCTCACCCTTCTATACAGGCAACAATCAAATAGGAAAAATAACAAGCTAATAGTAAACAGCTCAACCAACAAACCACCAAGATTACTCCCACCAACACAGATAGGGCAAGCCACTGGACTATAAAATGAGAGCAAACTCCATTCCCTACTATCCGTGATGAAGTTACCTAGTTGGGTAATGAAACGTCTGCAATTAAAAAAAAACAGCCAAACTCAGAAAGTATCAAGGACCTCTCATTTCAATCCTGAACTACCAATATTCTCTGTTCTTGGTAAAGAACCACCCAAGCAAATAAAGTATTTGGTGTCCAATGATACAGGGCTGAAGGGAAAGATCCTTGCCACCTTCGAACGAATGAATTCTTTATTGGCCAAGTGTGATTAGACACACAAGGAATTTGTCTTGGTGCATATGCACTCAGTGCACATAAAAAGAAAAGATACATTTGTTAAGAATCACAAGATACAACACTTAATGATAGTCCTAGGGTACAAATAAGCAATCAAATCATACTAGGAAACAATCAATATAAATCATAAGGATACAAGCAACAAAAGTTACAGCCATACAGTCACAAGTGGGAGCAGATGGGTGATAGGAATGGTGAGAAAATTAATAGTAACTCAGACTTAATAAATAGTTGGACAGTGTTGAGGGAATTATTTGTTTAGCAGAGTGATGGTGTTCGAGAAAAAACTGTCCTTGTGTCCAGTTGTTCTGGTGTACTAGTGCTCTATAGTGTTGTTTTGAGAGTAGGAGTTGAAAGAGTTTATGTCTGGGATGTGAGGGGTCTGTAAATATTTTCACAGCCCTCTTGACTTGTGCAGTATATACAGGTTCTCAGTTGAAGGCAGGTTGATAGTAATTGTTTTTTCCCTGCAGTTCTAATTGCCCTCTGAAGTCTGTGTCTGTCTTGTTGGGTTGCAGAACCAAACCAGACAGTTACAGAGGTGCAGATTGTCAGACTCAATCATTCCTTTGAAGAACTGGATCAGCAGCTCCATTTGGGTTCTTGAGGTTCTCCAATGAACCAAGTCACTCAGTGAACCAATTCACTCAGCCACCAAACTGACCTTCTCGTCACATTCTGAATTCTCTATTTGACCACTTGTAATTATTTCAAAGGAAGTTGCATTCTGTTAGAAAAAATATGAAAACACAAGGACCTTTCTTGGAAAAGCATGCAAAGGGTTTTAGGCAATGAATTTTGAAGCTGACCCAGTTCATAAGAAGGAAAAAAAGACTTCAAGAAACAGCCCTTTCTTAAAATAGATTTCCAGTTAATCCAGGAAATTGGCTTCTAGGTAAGGAAGAAAGTTGCTTTTATTTTCCAAAATCAGTGTGTCTAGCTGTTCATGTGTCTATCACTCAGCACTTTCCATATTTCAAGAAATTCTTCACATAAAACCTTGATGAGAAAAACCTACAGCCCAACATTTGAGATCTCAGCAAAACGAAACTTTTGCTTGACTCTAGAGCAGGGGTGGGCAAACTTTTTGTCTCGAGGGCCACAATGGGTTCATAAACTGGACCGGAGGGCCGGAACAAAAGCATGGATGGAGTGTTTGTGTGAACTAATATAAATTCAAAGTTAGATTACTTCACGTAGCCTTCTGGGAGAGCAAGAGAACCCTCCGCTCTTTTGGCTCCGCGGGCCAGATAGAACAGCCGAACAGGGCGGATCCGGCCCCCGGGCCATAGTTTGCCCACGGCTGCTCTAGAGAATGGCTGCTAATCAGCAGAAACCAATCATCTGATTTGGTCTAAGGCTGTCTCCATCTTGAGGTGTCGGTTCCCAACCTCATGTTTTCCAGATGTTTTCAATTTTCCATTCCCAAGATTCCTGTGCTGTTTTGGGGAATTCTGGGAACTGTATCCCCATGAAGCTGGAGGACACCAAGTTGGGATGGTGTCATCTAACAGGATTTATTTAAAGTAGGGGGAAGACTTTCTTAGTCCAAAGGTGCTTTTCCAAAAAGCAATTGGACTTTCTTGATTTTTTTCTCTAAAAAGTTTTCGCTTCTCATCCAAGAGGCTTCTTTGGTTCTAGCTGACGGGTGTGGAATGGAGAGCCAGTCAAAACTGAAGAAATTGGCTGTGGAGATTCTCAGTCATCCTGGTCAGTGTTAAGAAGCTTTTTCAAAAGGCAACTGGGCCATTTTTTTTCTTTTCCTTGAGGAAGAAGAAATAAAATGTTTCGCTTCTCATCCAAGAGGTTTCTTCAGTTCTAACTGACAGATGGGGAATGGAGAGCCAGTCAGAACTAAAGAAATGGCTATGGAGATTTTCAGTCATCCAGGTCACAGTTGGTCTCAAAGGTGCTTTTTCAAAAGGCAACTGCACTGTTTTTCATTCAGTCAGTCAGTCAGTCAGTCAGTCAGTTAGTTAGTTAGTTATACCGCCCTTCTGCCAAGAGGGACTCAGGGCAGTTTACAGGGCAATAAAAACATACAACACAAAAATTAAAATAAAGATTAAACTCGAATTAAGCCCCACTAACATTAAATTTTGAAAATCTAAAAATGATAGTTTAAAAACGATAATTCCAATCAGAAAATTAAAAATATTTCTCATGGGGATAGATCGGCTTGCTCAAATAGCCATGTTTTAAGGGCACGGCGAAAGGCTCTCAGGTTGGGGACAATCCGGATCTCTAACGGTAGCTCATTCCAGAGGGCAGGGGCCACCACAGAGAAGGCCCTCCCCCTGGGGGCCTCCAGCCGACATTGTTTGACTGACGGCACCCTGAGGAGGCCAACTCTGTGGGCCCGCACTGGTCGGTGGGAGGCTGTCATGGGCAGTAGGGGGTCTTGCAAATACCCTTTTCCTTTGAGGATGAAGAAAAAACATTTTGCTTCCTGTCCAAGAAGCTTCGGTTGTGATGGTGGGGGAAATGGAAGGACAGGTACTGACAATTCAGACTGGATGGTGAGGGGATGGAAGGATTAGTTCTGACAGGATGGGAGGGGGAGCTTAGAAGGATGGTATTTCTTTGCAGTCATCTGGTTGTTAGTACTCTCTCTGAGAGCTCTTGAAGCCACTTGAGGGTTTATCTGTGCTGAATCTGAGTAAATTGGTGGTGGAATATTTTTGGAACTGCTGCAAAGTTGTACTTCTAGTTGTAGTTGTAGAGCTACAAAGTTCTAGTTGTAGACTAAAGATAGGTGGTGTCTTCCCTCCTCCCCAACTCTGTTGAGAGAAGGCTATTCAGTGTTAATATAAATGGCCTCTTTTACCCCTTTCTTTAGAATTGAAGAAGCTTCTTGGATGAGAAGCGAAACATTTTCAAAGAAAAGAAAAATCAAGAAAGTTTAGTTGCCTTTTGGAAAAGCAACCATAACTCGGAGGATTGAGACTCTCCATAGATAAGACTCGCTTCAGTTTGTGCCCAATTATTGGCGACTTCATGGATACATTACAGGTAGTCCTCGACATACGACCACGACGGAGCCCAGCATTTCTGACACTAAGAGAGACAGTTGCCAAGTCAACTTTGTCCCAACTTTACGCCTTTTCTCGCCACCGTTGTGAAGCACTGCGGGTTGTGAAGTTAGTAACCCGGTTGTTAAGCGAATCTGGCTTCTCCACTTTGTTTGTCAGAAGGTCGCAAAAGGGGATGACACATGACCCCAGGAACACGATGGTCATAAATATGAACCAGTCACATGACTTCAAGACACGGTAGCCGATAAACACGAACCAGTTGCCAAGCGTTTGAATTTTGATCGAGTGGCCGTGGGGAACGCCTCAACAGTCGTTAAGTGTGGAAAAAACGGTCCCAAGACACTGTTTTCAGCACCGCCGTAACTTGGAACGGTCACTAAACGAACTGTTGCAAGCCAAGGACTACCTGTACTAACCAGGTTCAGTCTGCTGATAAGCTTTTCTAGGGTCAGCTCTCAACCACTCTTCAGCCTGCTTGATCCATGTCGGATAACACCCACCCACCCACCCATCCGGCTGGCCATTAACTGAATCAGCTGTCCTCCATGGGCTCTGACTTCCTCAATGACATCATAAGGCTCCTGTTGCCACGGCAACCGGCCCAGCCACTTTACCCAAGCCAGTTGCCTGGTGATGTCATAAGTGACTCAGGCCCTCTGGCTTTGCAGAAGCCTTCAAAGAAACGTGGGTCTCCATGTGTGTGCATTTGTCAAAATTGTATTGTTTCCTCCTTTTTGAGTGTGTGTGTGTGTGTGTGTGTTTTCCCTCCCTGGCAGCATTAGTCAGCCAGCAACCATTTTTAAATGCTAATTGGCTTGGAATAACACCTCCTTTTTCTTGTACTACCGGTCGTAGGCTGCTAGAATGGCAACACAAATCTATCCTTGGCTGTTAAACGTAAAACCCACCGAATTAACGAGGTTTTTTGTTTCTTAAAAAAAAAAGTTTATTTAAAAACGTTTTCATTCAGCATTGTTGTTTTTCAACCTCAGGAATATTTCCCATCTGGGTGTAAACAGAATAATCGACTTGGAAGGGACCTTAGAGGTCTTTTAGTCCAGCCCCCTTCTCGAGCAGGAGACCTTTTACCATTCTGGACAAAATGGCTGCCCTGTCTCTTAAAAGCCTCCAGTGTTGGAGCACCCACAATTTCTGAAGGCAAGTTGTTCCGCTGGTTCATTGTTCTCACTGTCAGGAAGTTTCTTCTGAATTCATAGTCTTAGGGGCTCCATCACTGGAGGTTTTTAAGGAAACACAAGACAGCCACCTGTTTTACTACCTTTCTTGCCACTGTTGTTAAGTGAATCACTGCCACTGTTAAGTTAGTAACACAGTTGTTAAGTGAATCTGATTTCCCCATTGACTTTGCTTGTCAGAAGGTCGCAAAAGGGGATTACATGACCCCAGGGACATTGCGACCGTCATAAGTGTGAGCCAGCTATCAAGCATCTGAATTTAAACGGGGATGCTGCACCGGTCATAAGTGTGGAAAATGGTCCTAAGTCACTTTTTTTTCACTGCCTTTCTAACTTTGGGAATTGCTGTAAGCCAAGGCCTACCTGTATTTCAGCTTCTACTAAATGTAGACAAAGAAGAAAAATACACATAAACACACATATATAAAAAGACTCAAGGGCCAAAACTAGGAAGGCAAATCCCCAATCCTGGTTTTGCGTGTCCTGAGAATTTAAAATGCACCCCAAAAATGATAACACACAAGACGAATGTAAGTCGCGTGACCCCAGGGATGCTGCATCAGTCGTAAGTGTGGAAAATGGTCATTAAGTCACTTTTTTTCCAGTGTCATCGTAACTTCAAACGACCACAAAGCAAACTATTGTAAGCCAAGGTCTACCTGTATTTTAGCTTCTTACTATAGACAGGGAAGAAAAATACACATATATACACACAAATACATACACAAACACACTGTGTGTGTGTGGATAGATGGATGGATGGATGGATGGATGAGATAGAGAGAGAGAGAGGGAGAGAGAGAGACTCAAGGCACGAAACTAGGAAGAATTTAAAATGCACCCCAAAAAATGATAAGAAGCGAGTCTGAAAAATGGAGGCCATCCAGAGTTGATTTGCACCTGTGGCTTTTCCAGGGTTACATAAGACCCCTCCCCTTCCTGGTTTTTGCAACACTCCAAGTTCCTTCCTCATCCCAAAATACAGGTCCCCCTCTAGTTACAACCAAGAACGGAGCCCAACATTTCGGTTGTTAAGCGAGACATTTGTTAAATGAGTTTTGCCTCATTTTAGGACCTTTCTTGCCACCGTCGTTAAGTGAAATCCCTGCAGTTGAGATCAAGTCCTTCGCTCAAGGCACAAAACTAAGGAAGGCAGAAGCCCCCAATCCCGGTTTTGCATGTCCTGAGGATTTAAAACGCACCCCACAAAAAGATGGTAATGCACAAAGAAGTTGAGTCTGAAAAATGGAGAGAGGCTCCATTTGCACGTGGGGCTTTTCCAGGGTTAGAGAAGACACAACACACACACACACCCTTGCCTGGTTTTTGCAACACCCCAAGTTCCTTTCTCACCCGCCCCCCCAAAATAACAATATTTTTCCCACATGGGGCAATAACAGGTATGGCTTTTTTCAAGCCCGCCTTCTTTAAAACGCGTCCGGGGCTTGGGGAACCCACACTGCCGAGGCTTGTGTGTACACAAATACTGGACATGCCGTTCCGGGAAGCGATCTTCTGGCCAGTTTATGAAATAGATTTATTGCCAGTTTATGGAACGGATTTATTGCCCGCCCAACGATCAAAGCCCCCCCATTCCCTGCAGCCTTTGCAACCAGACACACAGGCAGACAAACAACAGGCAGCTGCAAATAAATACTCTCTCTCTCTCCTTTTGCAAAAATATGTTTTGCTCTCTGCAGCGCTCCACGCCCCGCGCTCGGCTTGTTTATCAGCTCTGCGTTTGTTCCGCAGGCTTCTCGGGGAAAAACAACAACCCTCCGGCACGGAGCAGACACGCGAACGGGTTCTCCGAGACACGCTTTTTTCACGTGCTCGGGCCATGCAGCGGACGCGTGCAAGGTCCCTTGGCAGGGCACCACCACTAACGCCTGCGAGCTGAATAGCATTCCCGCCCATCTACGGGAAGTGGGGAAGCCGGATCTCTCTCTCTGTTTCTCTCCATACAAATCCGCGTTTGAAAGGGCTTGCGGGGTGGGGTTGCATTTGAGGGAGGGGGCGGCATCTCCGCTCCTCAGGTTTGCACACTGGGCGGGGGGGGGGGTGAGGAAGGAGAACTATCGCCACTATCCCATCAGAGCAGAAGAAGCTTCTTGCATGAGAAGCGAAACGTCTTCAAAAGAAAAACCAAGAAAGTCCAGTTGCCTCCTGAAAAAGCATCTTTGGGACAACCGTCACCTGGAGGACTGAGAATCTCTACAGACTTTTAGCTACACAATTTGGGATGGACACCCTTGGAATGGTGTGGGAGTAGGAATGGATTTCCAGAAGAAAAACGGCAGATTACAGGAACCATTTGCACTACTCAGGTGACACAGATAAACCTCCAAGTTTTTTTTTATAAGATTAACAGATAATCAGAGTTGGAAGGGACCTTGTAGGTCATCTAGTCCAACCCCCTACATCATTTCTGACAGATGGGAGCCCAATCTCTTCTTGAAAGTCTCAAGTGATGGCACTCCCATAACTTCCGAGGGCAACTTCTGTTCCATGGGTTGATTGTTCTCGCTGTCAGAAAATTTCTCCTTATTTCCAGGTTCAATCTCTCCTTGTTCAGTTTCCATCCATTATTCCTTGTCTGGCCTTCAGGTGCCTTAGAAAATAGCTTGACCCCTTCCTCCTCTCTGTGGCAGCCCCTCAAATATTGGAAGACTGCTATCCTGTCTCCCCTGGTCCTTCTCTTCAGTAGACTAGATATGCTTCAAGGACCTTCTAAAGGTAAAGGTTCCCCTCGTACATACGTGCTAGTCGTTTCCAGCTCTGGGGGGGGCGGTGCTCATCTCTGTTACAAAGCCGAAGAGCCAGCACTGTCCGAAGATGTCTCCGTGGTCATGTAGCCAGCATGACTAAACGCCGAAGGCGCATGGAACGCTGTTATCTTCCCACCAAAGTGGTCCCTATTTTTCTACTTGCATTTTTAACGTGCTTTCGAACTGCTAGGTTGGCAGAAGCTGGGACAAGTAACGGGAGCTCACTCCATTACGCGGCGCTAGGGATTCGAACCGCCGAACTGCCGACCTTTCTGATCGACAAGCCCAGTGTCTTAGCTACCGAGCCACCGCGTCCCTCAAGGACCCTCTAAAAGGATGCAAATGACCAGCTATCTGCAAGGAGTATAAAGCCTTCCATTCCCTACCATCCAGTCAGAGCTGAAGATGCTTCTTGGAGGAGAAGCAAAACGTCTTCAAAAGAAAAAATTAGAAAGTCCAGTTGCCTCCTGAAAAAAAAAAGCACCTATGGGACAACCCTGACCTGGATGACTGAGAATCTCTACAGACCCTAAGGCAGCGCGAGAAGGAAAGCAAGAATTTCTCCTTTTTTAAAAAAAATTACATTTATATGCCGCCCTTCTCCGAAGACTCAGGGCGGCTTACAATCCTTCTTTGGCTGCTTGCAGATGCGCGGACTTCATCTCCCAGAATCGCCCCCGGCCAGCGTTGCCCTGCAAAAATCCGCGCATCTGCCAAGCGCTGCAAAATCCTGCAAATCTGGGCTGCAATCCGACAGCGGCCGCTAGAGGGCAGCGTTCTGGTTTCTCCTTTGCCGCCCCCTAGCAGCAGCTCTGGCCCCAGTAAGGGCTTCCCCCAACCTGCCATGCCAGCTAACAGATTCTGTTCCTCGCACAGCTGTTGATTTGCTTTGCAAAAATACTGTACGGGGACTACGTCATTCAGGGCAGAGGGTGCCCGGGCTCGAATGGCAGCAGCAGGTGGGTTTTGTAGTTGCGACAGCGTCTGCGAGGCTGTTCTCGGTGTTAATTTTAAATATAGCTGCAAATGAACAACCCATCACACAGCCAGCTGACCTCACTGGCAGGCACGACATTCATAAGCTAAGGAGAATAGGAACCAGAAAATCCTGATGATGACGATACTTAGTTCTGGTAACGCGACGTTCAGAAACTAAATTGAAACAAGCTTGCAACAGGTGGCATGAACTGGGTGTTTGAGGTTTAGTGTTATCTTTAAAAAAAAAAACAAGTTTTATCCCACATTTTAAAAACATCTCTTTTTAGTGAACAGCATGATTACAGGTTTCCACATTTACATACAAATATGACCAGAGTTACATTAAAAAAAAAAAAATTACATTTATATGCCGCCCTTCTCCGAAGACTCAGGGCGGCTTACAATTTTTGGGATACAACCCAATGCGCTCAGCAATAGCCTTCATTCCATTGTATATGCCTGCTTATTACTGAGCGGCATTTTTACAAAGTCAGCTTATTGCCCCCAACAATCTTGGGTCCTCAATTTACCTACCCCGAGAGGATGGAAGGCTGAGTCAACCTTGAGCCTGGTGGGATTCGAGCCTGCACTAATTGCAGGCAGCTGGAACTTAAGTGCTAGGCATTTAACAGCTTGCACCACCAAGGTTCTTCAATTTTTATATTCAACTTCTTATCTTAACAATGCTTTTATACATTTTCTATTTTATTATATTATTCCAAATGCTTGCCTCTTATTTAATTCACCAGTATTTCCAGTAGTGTTAACTTTAAAGCTGGCTTTAATAAGCCTTCAATTTTATTTGCCTGGGGTTTCCCCCCCAGAGGTGTTTAACCATAGCTTTGCATTTGCTTTTTTTAAAGGAAAATAAAAGAAGAACACCAGCGGTGGCTCAGTGGCTAAGATGCTGAGTTTGTCGATCAGAAAGGTTGGCAGTTCGGCGGTTCGAATCCCTAGCGCCGTGTAATGCAGTGAGCTCCCGTTCCTTGTCCCAGCTTCTGCCAACCTAGCAGTTCGAAAGCATGTAAAAAAATGCAAGTAGAAAAATAGGGACCACCTTTGGTGGGTAACAGTGTTCCATGCGCCTTCAGCATTTAGTCATGCCGGCCACATGACTATGGAGACGTCTTTGGACAGCGCTGGCTCTTTGGCTTTGTAACGGAGATGAACACCGCCCCCTAGAGCCAGAAATGACTAGCAGGTATGTGTGAGGGAACCTTTACCTTTTAGCTATAGCCCAATGTGTCTCAGCCAGTGGTGGGATTCAAATAATTCAACAACCGGTTCTCCGCCCTAATGGTTTCTTCCAACAACCAGTTCACCAAACTGCTCAGATAGTTAGCAACCGGTCCTCCCGAACTGGTGTGAACTGGCTGAATCCCACCACTGGTCTCAACCTTGGTCACTTTAAGATGTTGTGGACTTCAACTCCCAGAATTCCCCAGCCAAACTTTCAGAATTCTGGAAGACGGAAGTCCACGCATCTTAAAAGTTAACTTAGGTTGAGTCAGATCTCAGAAATGAATTATTCTCCACCGTGGGGAGTTTTGCCCCGTTTTACGAGCTTTTCTGCAACCATTGTTAAGTGAGTCACGGCAGTGGAAAAGTTAGTAACAGGGTTGTTAAATGAATGTGGCTTCCCCACTGATTTTGCTTGTCAGAGATCGCCCAAGCATGGCACAGTGTGAGTATGCCGCAATGGTCGTTAAGTGTGAAAAACGGTCATAAGTTGCTTCCTTCTGCACCGTTGTAACTTGGAACGGTCCCTTAACAAACGGTTGTAAGTCCAGGAGTACCTATCCAGGTAGTCCTCAACGTACGTCCACAATCGAGCCCACAATTTATGTTGTTAAGGGGAACATCTAAGCGAGTTTGTCCAGTTTGATGACTTTTCTTGCCGCCTTTGTTAAGTGAGCCTCTGCCGTTGTTAAATGAGTAACATGGTTGTTAAGTGAATCTGGCTCCCCGTTAACTTTGCGGGTCAGAAGGTCGCAAAAATGACTCCTGAACACTGTAACTGCCATAAATGTGAGTCAGTTGTCGTCAAGCATCTGGATGTAAATCCCACGACCACGGGGATGCTGCAGTGGGCGTAAGTGTGAAAAACGCGGTTGTAAGTCTCTCCGCTCTGTGCCGTGGTACCTTTGAACGGTCGTAACTTTGAACGGTCCCTAAAGAAACAGTTGTAAGCCCAGGAGCACCAGGGAGAAGGGAGAAAGGAAACTCCCTTTTCGTAATCTGTGTGGGTGAGTGAGGAGGAGGAGGAATGCCTCATCCATGTGCAGGTCTGACATTAGCACATACCAAAAGAGTGTATTTGTCAACATTGCAGAAGACGTGTCTTAAGCAGGGAAACCCAGCCAGCGTGAGTCAAGCGATGGGGAATGTAAAGAAAATTCCAGAAACAGGGCTTCTGATTAGCTATTGCACCACAAAAAACTGTGAGTGTGTGCGGGAGGAAGAGAGGTTGTATGTGACAGAAAAACAGTGAGCAACAAAAACTCCCCCCCACATTGTTTTAGAAGAAAGGTTTCCAAATTGGGACAGACCAGGGGTGGGCTTCAAATAATTTAACAATAGGTTCTCTACCTGGTTGCTGAGTGGGCGGGGCCATGGTGGGAGGGGCCTAGTCAGCCTCCTGCACCATCCTGGGAGCGAAAATGGGCTGTGGAGGGCCCGTTTTCCACCTCCCTGGGCTCTGGAGGGTCTCTGGAGGCCGGAAATTGGCCCGTTTTTGGCCTTCCCGAGCCTCTGAGAGGCCCAATTTCCACCTTCACAGGCTCCAGAGGCTCTCTGGAGGTCGGAAATAGCCCCTTTTTCACCCTCTATGGGCCTCTGGGAGGCTTATTTTCCACCTCCCTGGGCTCCGGAGGGTCTCTGGAGGCCGGAAATAGGCCCGTTTTTGGCCTTCCCAAACCTCTGAGAGGCGCAGCTTCCACCTTCCCAGGCTCCACGTGCCCCCTGCACTTGGGATCCAAAACGGGCCTGTGAGGACTCCTGGGAGGGGCAGGGCGAGGCAGGGCAGGGCCAGCCAGTCGTCGGAACTACCATTTTGCCGAACCAGATGTAAAATTAATATACAGTTTGCCCGAATCGGCACAAACCAGCTGAAGCCCACCCCAGGACAGACCCTTTAAACGCACTGATGATGTAACCCAGTTTGGTAATGAAACGTCTGCAAGAAAACTATCAAGCTCAGAGAGCACCAAAGACTCTACGCCTTTTAAATCCTCTTGTCTAATGATCCAATTATGTCCCCCAGCAGGGGAAAGAGAGACATCAACTTATTTTACTTTAAGGAAGAGAAAACCAGAAGTCTGAACTGACCCCAGGTGATGGGAGAAAAGCCCAGGTATGAAAGTGAGCCTCCAGGTTTTAAAAGTAAAGTAAAAATAAAGTAAAAATAAAGAACCGTTTCCCTAAAACCAGGGAATTATACAGAAGAAAATCCCTCTTGATCAGAAGTGGAAAACTATGACCCCTTTTTAAGCTATGGGCTTTCAACTCCCAGAATTCCTGCGCCATGGCAAAATAAAAAGGTACAACTCACTTAACAACCAACTTGCTTAGTAACAGAAATTCCATTCCCCAGATGCAGTCGTACGTCAAGGAGTACCTGTCTGTACGTATTAATTGCAGCTGGTATTTCTCAGGGAAATGTAATACCATTTTGCCATGAAAGCCTGACTTTCAGCTAACCGATAATTAAATGAATTTTTAAAATTTTGTTTCGAACAGCAAGAGCGAGAACCGAATGCAGAACGAATTTGAGGCGTGGACATGTTGCTTCCTGTTATGGTTTCATAAGCACGGAAAGCAAAAACAAGGGGGGAAAAAGCTTACATTTGTGAAAATAAACGCTCCTTTTTATTTCCCTGCTAAAGATAAACTGCAGAGGCTGAAAAAGATCTTTAAGTAAGTTCACAAGGGATTAAAAAACATTATACTACTCCAAGGGTCTTCAAACTTGGCAAGTTTAAGACTTGTAGACTTCAATTCCCAGAATTCCTGAGCTAACGTGACTGGAGGAAGAATTCTGGGAAAAAAGCTTACATTTGTGAAAATAAACGCTCCTTTTTATTTCCCTGCTAAAGATAAACTGCAGAGGCTGAAAAAGATCTTTAAGTAAGTTCACAAGGGATTAAAAAACATTATACTACTCCAAGGGTCTTCAAACTTGACAAGTTTAAGACTTGTAGACTTCAACTCCCAGAATTCCTGAGCTAACGTGACTGGAGGAAGAATTCTGGGAGTTGCAGTCCACAAGTCTTAAAGTTGCCAAGTTTGGGGACCCTCTAGCTTTAGTTAAAACTGCACTGAAAAAAGTGACTTATGACCATTTTTCACACGTATGTCCTTTGCAGCATTCCCACGGACACATAATGAAAATTCAGACCCTCAGCAACTGACTCATAGTTATGACGGTTGCAGAGTCCCAGTCACATGATCCACTTTTGCAACCTTCTGACAAAGCACCAAGGTCAGTGCGGAATCCAGATTTGCTTTAACAAGCCTGTTCCTAACTGAATCGAGGCCCTGAACAACGGTAGCAAGAAAAGTCATAAAACGGGGCAAACTCACTTAACCAATGTTTTTTCACTTAGCAATGTAAATTTGGGGCTCAACGGCTGGGTGTCACTTGAGGACTACCTGCATTTGACAAAATGGGCCTCCCTGCATCTAGAAATTGTTTTAACAGACAACAGATAATCAAAGCTTGGTAATCAAGGGCCTTGGTGGCTCAGGCTGTTAAATGCCTGCATTTAAGTTCCAGCTGCCTGCAATTACTGTAGGCTCGAATCCCACCAGGCTCAAGGTTGACTCAGCCTTCCATCCTCTCGGGGTAGGTAAATTGAGGACCCAAGATTGTTGGGGGCAATAAGCTGACTTTGTAAAAATGCCGCTGAGTAATAAGCAGGCATATACAATGGAATGAAGGCTATTGCTGAGCACACTGGGTTGTATCCCAAAATTGTAAGCAGCCTGAGTCTTGGAGAAGGGCAGCATATAAATGTAATTAAAAAAAAAAGCTGGAAGGGACCTTGTAGGTCATCTAGTCCAACCCCCTGCCCAAGAGGGAGACCCTACACCATTTCTGACAGGTGGGAGTCCAGTCTCTTCTTGAAAGCCTCCAGTGATGAAGTTCCACAACTTCTAAAGGCAACTTCTGTTCCATTGGTCGATTGTTCTCACTGTCAGAAAGTTTCTCCTTATTTCTAGGTTGAATCTCTCCGTGGTCAATTTCAACCCATTGCTTCTTGTCTGGCCTTCGGGTGCCTTGGAAAATAGCTTGACCCCCTTCCTCCTCTCTGGGGCAGCCGCTCAAATATTGGAAGACTACTATCATGTCTCCCCTGGTCCTTCTCTTCACTAGACTAGCCATGCCCAGTTCCTGCAACTGTTCATTGTATGTTTTAGTCTCCAGTCCCCTAATTATCTTAGTTGCTCTTCTCTGTACTTTTTCTAGAGTCTCAACATCTTTTTTATAATTTTATAATCATTATCTTTTCTATCTATCGCGGCTAGATTTATAAATCTAGCCGCGATAGATAGAAAAGATAATGATTGGATAGGAAAATGAAAGAAAAAGAAAGAAAGAAAAAAAGAAAAAAGAGAAGAGAATAAAGAGAATAGAAAAGCATTATTGTCACTTTGAATGTACACTAATCGGCATACATTAAAATGGAATTACGTTGCATACAGCTCTCAAAGAGTCTCCACCTCTAATATAAACATAAACATGACAAGATAAATAAATACAAAATTATGCACGTACCCACGTATGTTATATGACACAGAAAAGCAACACAGTCTCGTTCGGATGTATGCATGTACATGGTGAGAGAAATGAATCTTGGGAGTTTACCAGACGGATGGCACAAGGAACAAAGCTGTTACATAATCAGGTAGTCCTGCTAGGTATACCTGGAAACTTCCAGAGGGGAGTAACAGAAACAGACCATGAAGTGGGTGTGTGGGGTCTCTAACAAGGCTTTGAGCTCTAAGCACATAGCACTTATAAGCAGTATCCTGAGTGACAGGAAGAGAGTTTCCTATAGTGTTCTCTGCTGTCCTTACCACTCTCTGAATGGACTTTGTATCTGAGGCACTATGCGGGGAAGAGAGACAGAAAACTAGAAAAAGGAAAGAAGGAAGAGAAAGGGGAGAGAAAGAGAGGAAGGGAGACAGAAAAAGGAGAGAAAGGAAGGAAGAGAGAGAAGAGGCAGGAAGAGAGGAAGGACGAGAGAGAGAAAAAGGAAGAGAGAAAGAAAAGGAAGGAAGAGAGACAGAGAGAGATAGAGAAAAAGGAAAAAGGAAGGAAGACAGGAAGGAAGAGAGACAGAAAAAGGAGGAAGAGAGAGAAAGAGAAAAAGGAAGAGAGAAGAGGAAGGAGAGAGAACGAGAGACAGAAAGAATGAAGAAAAGAAGGAAAGAGGAAAGAGAGAGAGAGGTGTGTGTGTCACGGCAGTTATGTCTTGTTTTGGTTTAAAGAAGAAGACGGAACTTTCTCTTTCGCTTCAGAGAAAGTGGTCAGTCAGCCTTTGCCACTGCCCGCCCCGTATCTCCAAATCCAAAGTGACGCCGCGCAAAAAGGAAGGAAGTCAATTCCGCGCACGAACTCAAGCCCCTTTTTTTAATAGATTCGGGACCGAAGAGCCAAGAAGTCAAAAGCCCCCCGCCCCACCCAGTCCGCCTCCTTGCCAACCCGAGCAGAGAAGCCCGCCTCTCCCCACCTCCTTGCCCAGGTGAGAGCCTTACCTTTCCGGAAAGGCATGGCTGAAGCGTCGCGCGTGAGCACCCACCGGTGCTTTGCCTTCGTGGGGACGCTACTGGATCCCGGCCCGGCCGCTCCCTTTCTTGCGCAGAGAGAAACCGGAGCGCCGGGAAGGAAATCGACGAATTTGGTCAATTCTTTCTGTGGGCGCGTCACCGCTTTGGATCGCGGCGAGAGCGCGCGCGGCTTTGCGGCCCCGCCCAGGGGCTCGCCGGCTCTGCTACCTGCCTGGCTTTCTGCGCGCCAGGCAGAGATGCTGCAGGTAGAGCTTTTTGCAAGACGGGGGTGGGGGATACGCCGAGGAGGCTGTCCCTCGTGGATTGGAGGGACGAAAGAAAGGAAGAAGCGCCACGCAATAGTAATAGAAAAGAAAACAAAGTGGTACCAATAGTAATGGGCGCCGGGTGCAACCCTAAAGAAATCGGAGCATCCCTTGGAACTGATTAAGGAGAGATTCAACCTGGAAATAAGGAGAATTTTTCTGACAGTGAGAACAACCAATGAACAGAAGTTGCCTTTGGAAGTTATGGGAGCTTCATCCCTGGAGGCTTTCAAGAAGAGACTGGACTGCCATCTGTCAGAAATGATGTAGGGTCTCCTGCATGGGTGGGGGGTTGGACTAGATGACCTCCAAGGTGCCTTCCAACTCTGTTATTCTATATTCAATGGGATAGCTTGCCTTCAGGAGTTGTGGGAGCTTCATCCCTGGAGGCTTACAAGAAGAGACTGGACTGCCGCCTGTCAGAAATGGGCATAGGGGGTTGTCAATGTCACCATTAGTCAATTGCAAACGGCAGCTTTTCTAGAATGGCTTACATCTGGTGACCGATCTGTAACACCAGCAAACAGCCACATCCTTAGGAAGGACTCCACAGATGGAGACAAATGCCAAATCCAGGCTGAACATCTGGCAGTGTGACAAACCACGATGCCTAATACCTTTGGGCTCTTCCAAAACCGTTTCCTTGCAAGGGGTGCCTTTAGGTGGCTACCTCATTGGAGATGGGAAACCAGCTGTGAAATTCCTATTTGGGTCAAGCTGGTGGCTGGATTCACACCCTGCGCTCATCAGTCTTTCTCAAACTTGGTTAACTCCCGAAATCTCCCAGCCAGCCCATCTTGAAGTTGCCTGGTTTGAAAAAAAAAGCTGCACTATGGGAAAAGGATGGGAGGAAGTTTGTGATGCAGTGGTTTTTTGGGAGTTTGGAATTATAAATTGTCAGCTTGCGTGAGGCACTCTGCCGCTACACAATTGTGTAAGCTGAATAATGGCTTTCCTAGTGGTCTCCCATCCAAGTGCTAACCCAGTCTGATCCTGCATACGTAGCTTTCTGAGATGAAGCAGCATACTGTTACTCTAGCACAGTATCTCCCCATCTTGGCAATTTGGGTGAATTTCAAGTCCCAGAATTCCCCAGCCAGTGTGAGGAACTCTGGGAGCTGAAGTCCACCCATCTTTAAAGTTTCCAAATTTGAGAAACATTGCTCTCCTAGGCTAGTGTGAAATCATTTCTTCTCAAGACATTTCCTTCCAAGCAAAAATGGTTTGTACCCGTCCGTCATTATTTTTCATCCCACTGTAAAAAATTTGTTTCTAATGGTTATTTTTTAAAATGATTTTTAGCCAGAGTAAAAGATTTTGCTTTGATTCTGCTTGGCTTAAAATCACCCAGAATTTGATTTCTTGTGCTTGATAAGCGGGTTAAGATTTTCTATTCTTTCACAATCTTTCGAGATTGTCATCCTTTACCACCAACACGCATACCACACCACACACATAATCACAATCTTAGCTTATCCTATTATGCAAATCTAGTGTGTTATTGACAAGGGATAATAGCAATTCCGACAATTGACTGAATAAAGCATGAATCAAATAACCATGGGCTTGTATGCTATAAAAACAACCAGACATTCATGCCAGCGTGGGAAGTAATGTGGGGTTGAGGCAACATGCTTGCGGAGTAAAATAATGGTAATTTACTCAATTGACTCTGGTTTTCTGGATCTGCAGAACATACCGTGCAATTAATCAACCGCAGAAGCTGGCTTGCTGTGCAACCTACGTTGCAAATGTGATTGACTCCCTTGTGGCTGACTTAACTGTGGGAATAGCACCAAGCTAGTCCACCTTATGGGTCTCACACATTAAGAGATAATGTGATTTCACTGTCACTGAACAGGTGTTATTGAACAAATTTTTTTCCCCCTAAACTTTGAATCACAACAAAAATTTCCTAGAGTTCAACAAAGGACAGAATCTTCTTTTATCACCAGCCTAGAAGTGGAACCCTAACCTCACAATCAAGAGGCTGTGAGTTCGATCGTAGGTAGAGGCAGATCTCTTTTCTCTGGGCATGTTGAGATTATAGCTGCTGAATTTATAGCTCCGCATTGGCAACAGGAAGGGCATCCGGCCAGTAAACATTCAGCTCCACTCAGTTGCCCAGACTCCACCCCGCAAGACATTATGGTCATTAAAAGATAATGATTTGTCTCTTGTTGGATTGTCAAACAATGCTGACCAGATTTTTATATAAATCTCCATTCCCTCCCCATGCTAACCTGCTTTCCAGCTCCATTCTCCTGTGCAGGGCAACCAAAGAAGACCCAGCTGATCAGCTGAGACTCAATGGGAGGCAGAGGATAGAGGGGGTTGGTGGGGCCAGTCTTGAGGTGGTATTTGCCAGTTCTCCGAATTACTCAAAATTTCCGCTACCCGTTCTCCAGAACTGGTCAGAACTGGCTGAATACCAGCTCTGAATTAGCTCAAACTAATAAAGTTGTCTCCTTCCTGTCTTAGGTATTTTCAATGTTCTACCATTTCTGATTTAGCAACAAATTGCATTTTCTCTATTGGGTTAACGGCAAACCACAGTGACCAAGGAAATCGTGGTTTGCCATTAAATCAGGCACTGAGAGAGGGAATCAAAGCATAGGATGAGAAAGGGAAAAAAAAACCCCAGAAAGATATCCAAATTTACCACCAGCAAATCAGAAGAGCGTTGTAGAGCAGTCAAGAGGCAAAGGCCAAACTCTTAAAAGGAAAAAATAAAATAAAATAAACCAGGCAACTTTTAAGGAATTTTATACTACAATAAAAATACAAATAAAATCTGTCCATTGCAAGGAATAAGTCAAGGCTGATCAAGGTTCCAGTTTGTCAGAAAAGACGTCACATCGCCTCTTTATGCTCTCCACATGCAGCTGAAAACTCTTTTTGAGATTGCCGGATGGTGACATGTCCCGGTTTGACGAAAAGAAAATCAGACTTGTTCCGCGAGGTCCAAGACTCGGAATTTGTCCAGGTTGTAGAAACAGGCCTTCACCACTCGTCCTCCGAAGTATCTTCCATTCAGGTCAACCACCGCTGAAACCCAGGCAAAATAGGAAATTAGCCACGTTCCCAGATAAGGAAATACGGGGAGGTAGGACCCCACTGAGTTACAGTTTTTAAATTATGCTGAGCAGAATATCCAACTGGGTCAAAATGGGGTAAAAACAAGATGTTTCTCAATATTGGCAGCTTTCAGATGGGTGGACTGCAACTCCCAGAATTCCCCAACGGGCCAATTTTTCTCGCCCTGAGCCACTTTTAAGCTGGGTAAGGCTACACTCCCAGAATTCTCCAGCTGGCTTGGGAATTCTGGGAGTTAAAGCAGGTGGGCTACTGGGGGTTCGCAGGGGTTCAGGAGATCCCCTAGCTAAGATTCTGTGCAGTTCAGAGAACCCCCAAATCCCACTCCTGGCTGGCCCCCCACCCCACCCACCCATGAATTTTGCCCCATGTTACGACCTTTCTTGCCACCGTTGTTAAGTGGATCACTGCAGCTGTTAAGTTAGTAACCCGGTTGCTAAGTGAATCTAGCTTTCCTTTGACTTTGCTCGTCAGGTCGCGAAAGGGGATCACATGACCCCAGCACACTGAGACTGTCGTAAGTATGAACCAGTTGCCAAGGATTTGAATTTTGATCATGGGGTCGTTAACTGCAAAGGTCGCAACTGTGGAAAACGGTCACAAGCCGCTCTTTGCAGTGCGGTTGTAGCTTTGAATGGTTCCCTAAAGGAACTGTTGTAAGCCGACAATTACCTGTACGGGTTTCGAAATGTATAGCAAGTAGTGATCGTGTGATTCTTTACCTTTAATTGCAGATTCTACTCTTTCAAATTCCAAAAATATTCTCACGGCTTCATCATCAGGAGCGCCAGGAATCTTGAATCAAAAACAGCAAAGATCAGGGCCTTTACAGCACAGTATAAATATAGTACGGTGCAGCTCTGGAGGAGCGTTTTCAAATTTGGCTACTTTAAGAGGAGTGGACTTCAACTCCCAGCATGCCGGCCGAAGAATTCTGGGAATTGAAGTTCGCTCACCTTAAAGTTGCCATGTATGAAATACACCTTCTCACAGCTTTTCTTTTGTGTTGTCCCTGACGGTCTGGGACAACTCACCGCCGTCCACTCCCTGCAGTCCACTTGCTGCAGCCAACTACCGTTATTTAGACCGGGTCTTATATTAATTTTTGTTCCAAAAGACACATTCGGGTTTACTTTCCAGTTGTTCTTATTCTGGGGGGAAATACGGTAAACGCACCGGCCTGGTTGACAATCTTAACTGGGGCTTATTTTGGGGATAGGGCTTATATTATGAGCATCCTGAAAAATCATGCTAAAGCTTATTTTCTGGGAAATACGGTAGCCATGGGACAACTTGTCACAGGGCAAGAGTTACAGTAATATCGAAGAAATGGGGGGCGGGGAATAGAATAATTAAAGAGAGGATGCCAGAGGAGGGGCAAAATGTTTACTGGGATTTTTAGTGATACTGGGCTTGTGATTGTTTAATTTTCTTTTAAGTAATTTATTGTTCATTGTTCGGTTTTAGTTGTGAGCTGCCCCGAGTCTTTGGAGATGGGCGGCATACAAGTCCAAGTAATTAATTAATTAATTAATTAATTAATTAATAAATAAATAAGAAATGAAATGAAAATGACAAAAATTAGAATAATTTTTAAAAATTTGTTTTAAAGGATTAAACTGAATTGTCCCGCGGCAGCTTGGCCATGGGGAGTCGCCCGTGGCGAACTGTCCCATTCTGGTTCCCGAGGAGTCATGATGGACAGTTATCCCTCATCAGGGAGCTCATCAGTTGAGATAAAAGGCAGCAGGGTGATGCAAATATTGAAAACTGCAGAGGCAGGATTATCTTCAAGGCTACACCACCCAGGCTGATTCTGCCCATCTGCTGTTCTGCAGAAAGTTGACAGTTCTCGCTTTCTTGAACTGGATGCCAAGTTTCATTCACCCTCTATTATGTTTTCCAAAAGCGGCAGAAACGTGTCAAGAGAGGTGGCCGTATAAAAATCTTCCAGATAAAACAACCAAATAAAGCGGTATGCAGGTGTGCTAGCTTGGAATCTTATTTCTAGGGATTTCCTCTTTCCATTCCGTATGTCCCAATTTTTTGTAACCTCCATCCAAGAACGGCTTTTAAATATATTTGTGCATGTAGATATTTTAAATCTGGAGTGGTGCGGCAGCCTAGAGGTGGTACTCTTGCCTCACAATCAGGAGGCTGTGAGTTCGATCCCAGGTAGAGGCAGATATTCCTTTCTCTGGACACAATGAGAATAGATCTGCTGAGAAAAACTCTGCATTGACGACAGGAAGGGCATCCGGCCAGTAAACACTCCGTTCCATTCAGTTGCCCAGATTCCACCCGCAAGGGATTATGGGGTTGTTAAAAGAGGAGGAGGATGTTTTAAATCTGCTTTTAAAGAAGAAATGTGGGAGGAAGGGATGTCGGTCAGTACCTCAAAAATCACACACTTCCCAACTTTGCCATATTTTTCACATTCTTCTTTCGTTTCGCCTTCAAGGTCTTCGTCAACTTCCCCAGCTCCAACCATATTCTGCAACAACAACAAAAGAGCCCAAGTTGGAAATGCGAATTATGTTTCTTTACTCCTGGACTCAAAAAGTTTTCCTCTAAATGCGGAGAGATTTTTTTTTCTCTCACTAATGTCTATTTACTAAACACATTTCTATTCCACTGAAATCAGAAACTCTCTTGGGAGCTTCAGAGAATAAATATACATATTGGCCATCATGGACTATCCGCAGTCACGTCCTTTTTATCTTTCTGATCATTTTAATGTCACTTCGTCCAGCTAATCGAAACTAAAAATAACAGAATAACAGAGTCAGAAGGGACCTCGGAGGCTTTCTAGTCCAATCCTCTGCTCAAGCAGGAAACCCTACATCAGAGGTGTCAAACTCAAGGCCAGAGGGCCAGATGCGGCCCGCAGGGTGCTCAGATCCGGCCAATAGTAGGGCCAGCCTGGAAACAGCGAAGGACCGGCCCATGTTGCCTCTGCTAGTGAAAACGGTGCACAGGGGGCCACAGATGGCCCTTCCACGCCCTGTTTTTGGCCACCCAAAGGGGCGTGGCACAAAGGCAACACAGTCAGATAATCAATAAGAGTCCCTTTATTATCTCCAACTTTGCCCCCAATATCCAGGTTACCTTCGGCTGGAGAAAAAACTCTCCCAGGAACAGCCCTTAAACAGTTGGGGAAGATGCCAGGAACATAGATAAGCCACAACAATAACAGATAAATTCACGATTCGCTCCCAACAACTTGCTGTGCGCAGCTTCCTCTTTTATACACTGTGTTCCCAGCTGCAGCTAATGAAGGGAATCAGGGCCCTTTCCTCCCCCGTAAGCCATGCAACTCACGTTGTTCCCTTCTCCGTTTCTCCCTGGATGCCCTAGGATGAAGAGGGGGTGGGTCTGGGTCCTCCTCTGAATTCCCTCTCCCTTGCTCAGCCCAGCCAGACTTGGCCCTTCCCCACTTTCTTCCACAGCCAACGGAGCCATACTCCCACTCCGTCAGCTGCTCAGCCTCCCCCTCCGAGTCAGATTCCCACAGAGGCATGACAGGAAGGAAGATGATGAGAGTGAGGAAGGGTCTCAGGGAAGCCCTGCCTTAACACTTAGCCACCACACCCACTCCTAACACATGTTGAGCTGGCCACCCCCATCCCAGCCACCCCCCCCAGTCCTCCGAGGTCAGACACAACCCCAATGCAGCTCTCAATGAAATAGAGTTTGCCCTATACCATTTCAGACAAATGACTGTCCAATCTCTTCTTCAAAAACTCCAGGTTTAATGCAAACCCAAACCTTAACAATTAACAATTCAGGATGGCCGATGAATCAAAACAGGGGGAAACTTACCCGCAATAAGACAACTTTGGTTGGGCATTTCAGTATTTCTGTTAAAGGGTTTGAATCCGATTTCTTGGAGGCATCTCCTATCCCGAAGAGGAAAAAAAAAGAAAGAAAGCAGTGTTACATTAACTGTAATATTACTCAAGATGTGTGGACTTCAACTCCCATAACTGGAGCTGAAGTCCACACATCTTAAAGTCACGAAGACTGATAAACACTGTACAGTACTAGATTATCAACGGCTGATAATCAGAGGCCATCGGTGATTCCAAAGAAATCTTGAGCACAAATTGCTAGATTCTTCAGATTAGTTGTAATACTGGACTTTTGTTCTTGAGGTGGAAAGAAATAAAACTCTGATTTTGGGGTTGACTGATTAGACTGATTTGTTGTTACAGAAATGGCTAGTTTATATTATTATGGAGAAGTTAAGAAGTTGAGGTTCGATGTTAATGCCTTATACTTTAGTGCAACAGATGGAGCTGGAACTCAATGGCTTTTTTTTCTTTTTCTCCTCTCTCTTCCAGACTTTTCTCTTCCCCTTTTCCTCTGTGTCCTACTATTTGCGTTTGTATTTTATACTATAAACTAATAAAAAAAAAAGATTAAAAAATGATTTAGGACATTCTAAAACCAATTTTGTGCAGAACACCCACCCGCCAACCACTGAAGTAAGTACAGGGTCTTTTCATTTTATTAAAAAACAAAAGCTTGCACAAACTTTATTATAGTTAACTACTAGCTGCATACCCGTGCTTCGCTACGAAACTATGTGATGGGGCTTAATTTTGGGGGGAGGAAAATAATTTTTTTGCCTCTGCCTACCAGCATCCATCAGTATTCATCTGGCTAGCGTCCTGTCAGTGTGTGAGAGAGTTGAGGGCTGTTTGGAAACTCAAACAGTATTTGCTGTGTGAGCAAGGAGACAGCAAGGAGCCTGGGTGTGGCTTAGCTCAACTGTTCTGTACTAAAGCTGCTTGGTGCTGTGAAACTGAAACTGAAACTCCTCTGCTTGTGTTTTGCACTTGGAAGAGATTTCTTTCCAGGTGGGGAGTAGAACTCCTTAGCATCAGAGCGTGTTAATAATAACAATATAGGAAATACTCTAAATGCTCTGATGGTCATTTTGAAAAATCCTTTCTTAGTGAGCACCTAGAAGCCAAGAGAAACATACATGCCAAATTTCAAGTTTGTAGGCTTTACGGTTCTGGAGATTTTGTGATGATGCATGAGTGGTATTTCGCTTATATATATAGAGAGAGAGATAATGGCAAAGTTAGTTTAAAAACCCGTTTAACATCACTTTGGCAATGAACTCTCTGCATTTTATCTGACATTTTCTTTCCAGGGAATTAATATCAGCATTTAATGCAGGGCAGAATCCAGATTTTAAAAAACCCAGCTGTTTCTGATAATCCCTGATGTCCTTCCGAGTTGGGAAAATACATGATTTGATATATCAAGCTGAAATGATACAACCCAACTAGCAGATGCTAGAGATTAGCAGCACTGAAAAGCCATCATAAATAACCAGGGCTCCTGAGCCAAGGCTTCCTCCTTATATAAAAGCAGGCACTGAAGAAATAAATTGTTCATCTGTTTAAAAAGAAGGAGGGAATCGCTCCCAATTTTACTGCTGTCGTCCTCTTATCAAGCACGAAAGCCCAACCACTTTCTTTCCAGGTGGTGAAGCCAGGAGCCTTCTGGATTGTCAAGACAAAAGATTTACAGCTTCCAGAGGGGCCAAAGGGAAAGGATTATAATCTCACTCAGGGACCGAACTTTCAATTAACACAACTCACAAAAAGGCTTCAGCAGATCAAGCTTGCTTAAACCTGTTAACTGTTGTGGTTCGCCGGCAGCCTGTGCAGGTGGCAATGGAATTGGACAGTGGGGAAGAACGGGGACCAGTCCAGGAGTCTGGAGAGGATTTGAACAAGGGTCCTGCATCCGATGCAGAGATGGGGCCAGGACCATCTGGGAGTTATGTGCTGACTCCAGAGCTTCTGGAATCTGGCAGCAGCGAGGCCGAGAAACAAGGAGTCTGTTCCCAGTGCGCGTGTGCACAGAGCTGCTAGAAGGCAAGAACAGCTGAGACAAAAGGGGTAACTTGGGAGTAAGGCTGAGGCGTGCCCTCCCTAAGGTATAAAGGACAGGCAAAGGTGAAGAAACCTTTGCAGGAAGCAACATCGTTTGCTCTGTTTGGATTAAACCTTGAAGCTCTTGTGTGGACTTTGTACTTCGGTTGTTGTTTTTATAGTTCATTTGGCACTTTAATTGATGGCAGCACTTCAAAGGAGAGAGAGGTGGGTGCTTATCTCGAGGGACTGTTTGGGACTTATTACCGGCTGGAAATGAACATAATTCCCAGCGTTGAAATAAAACAAGAGTTGTTTTAGCTGAGCGTGTGCTTAATTATGGTCTCAGAAGCCTTGGTCAGAACAGCAACAGGAGGACAGGAAGTGAATGTTGAGACTCATCAAAGCAAAGGAAAGTGATGGAGCCTTTAAGGGGCCAGCCTGCGTTGCTTCGGCCTGGTCTACCCATTGTGAAGAGGAGACATTGGGCCAGCGTGGCTTCAGCCCGGTCTACCCAATGAAAAGAGGAAACATGCCAGCAGTTTGGGGAGTGGCATCAAGCTGGCGGCACCCAGTTGCTTCCCCGAGGTCAACCACAGCCCTGATGATGTGGCCCTCAATAAAACTGAGCTTGACACCCCTGCCCTATAGCAGCCACCCACCTTCCTTGGCGACGTTGCAATAAAAGGTCACCTTGGATACCCCTCCCTCACTTCACCCCACTTACCTTTATCAGCAGCATCTCCAACGATGATTTTGCCCCCTCTCTTGCTGGTCTTCTCTACCGACAGGGCGGTGCTCAGACCCTGTTCGTGCTTCCCCAGTCCCTGCCCTTCCCTGAAGCCTGCTTCTGCATGATCTTGTCGCCACCGTGCCTCTGGAGACAAGAAGGGAGGAGGAGCTGAGCCTACCAGGCGCGGGGGATCAAGTCATGCGGGCGCGGTTGGGTGGCTCTCTAAAGGGCAGCTTAGTCCCCGACTTACAACGATTCATTTGGTGGATGGAAACTCACCAAGGAGAGAAGCAACCTAGAACTAAGGAGAAACTTCCTGACAGGAAGAACGATCAACTAGTGGAACGACCCGCCTCCAGAAGTTGTGGGTGCTCCAACACTGGAGGTTTTAAGAAGAGTTTGGACAAACATGTGTCTGACATTGTATACCGTCTCCTGCAGGGGGTTGGACTAGAAGACCTCCAAAGTCTCCTTGGGGTCTCATCAGCCGGGCAATGCCGGCTGGCGGTCCCCAGATGCTATTCTTTCATGGTCCCTGAACTCTGGAACCAACTTCCCCTGGGGCTCCGCCCCGACCTCCGCGACCTTCCGCCATGACCTGAAGACCTGGTTATTTGACCAATCGGGCTGTGACCCATGGGGGTGGTTTTAGATTTTGGTGGATTTTAAGTTTTGTATTAATTGGGACCATTAGTTTAATTCTTTTTTAAGTATTTATTGTGCTCGTTTTTATTGTAAGCCGCCCCGAGTCTTCGGAGATGGGGCAGCATATAAGTCCCATTAATAAATAAATAAAGTCCCTTCCAATTCTGTTATTCTAGTGACTGTTCCAAGTTGCAATGGCAACTGGAAGAAGGGACTTATGACTGTTTATAAAACTGCTGCAGCAGCCCCCTGGTCATGTGATCCAAATTCAGCTGCTTAACAACTGACTCTCATATATATACATATATACATATGCACACACACACATATATATTGGTTGTTGGGTCCCTACATCGTGCGATCTCCTTTGGGGACCTTTTAAAGGGTTTGGTTTCCAAGGGTAAAATTTGGTTTAAAACTTTTAAAATCTCTTCCTTTTGCTATTTCCCCTTTCCTGGACTCAGTGCGTCCTCCGTAATTAGCCATGATCTCAAATGAAATGAGGGCAAACAGACGAACCTGTGAGCTAACTGCACCTCCTTATTTTAATGGCTTGAGAGTAGCAACTAGTTGCATCAACCATCTTAGGGATCTCAGTCAATCTCTTGCCCCCAAGACAGTACCTCGGGGAGCAGCAGGCCAAGCCACGGTTAACAGAAAGCGTTTCCAAACTTTTGACTTCACCCAACCGCCCTGATGCGGGAACGAGTTGAGAATCCCAACCTCTCGTAAAACATTCTCAATTCCTAATGCGTTTCGCTACTGCCCCTAGTGGTCTTCTGCGGGAAGTTTGCCCGAGGCTCACCCCATGTTTGCGAGGAAGGAATTGCTGGGCCCGGTTGGGGAACGAGGTCTCTCTGGCTCGTCGTACATCGGGGAGAGGAATGGCCTTGGATGATGAACCACGAGGCCTTGACTCTTCCTCGTAGGGGGATAAAGCTGCAGAAAAGAAGAAGGGACATTTTACCATCACCAAGGCAAAAATCTCTTAAGCATCGATTTGACCTTGCAAATACCTTTACAATTTATTTGGTTTCCTAGTATGATTTTGATAGCTTATTTAGCATCCTATGATTAGCACAAAATGTTGTATCTTATGATTCTTGATGAATGTATTTTCTAATGTACTCTGAGAGCTTATGCAAGACAAATTCTTTTGTGTCCAATCAACTTGACCAAGAAAAATTCTATTCTATTCTACAAAAAACATAGGTTTATTTTAAGGGCCTTCATCACTGCCCTATTTATAAGATGGAATCCCTTTATCTAATCAGTCACAGCATCTTTCTTTCTTTCTTTCTTCCTTCCTTCCTTCCTTCCTTCCTTCCTTCCTTCCTTCCTTCCTTCCTTCCTTCTCTCTCTCTCCTTCCCTTCCTTGTAAATAGGGTTTATTTGGGGCCTCCTTCACTGCCCTACTGAGAGAATCCCTTTAGTCTAGCTTCTTTTTTTTCCTTCCTTCCTTCCTTCCTTCCTTCCTTCCTTCCTTCCTTCCTTCCTTCCTTCCTTCCTTCCTCCCTCCCTCCCTCCCTCCCCTTCCCTTCCCTTCCCTTCTGTCTCGTCTCATTTATGGCTAACACATTCTTTGCAAGCTAACAAAGCAGCTCTCAAGAGCTATAAAACACAAGACAGCAGTTAAAATTGACTTCAGGATCCCACTACCTCATTCCTACATCCCTTCGTGTCCTACCAATGATCAAATCTGTAGGTATGTTTCACGCCTGCTTCTCAGTCTGAGAATTACTAACCCCAAAGTACTTTGGAACTCAGGATCCCTTTCAAGCATTCCCACAGTCAAAGATCTAGGACTTGATTGCTATGAATGACCATGGTCCAAGCAATTGCTTGCTAGATCCTTAAACCAAAAGCACTGCTGAATGCCAATAAATCGAGCCATGGCAGACGTCCAAAGCAATTGCATGATTTTGGAACTAGATCCTTAAAACCAAAATGACAGGTAGTTCTTGCTTAGCGACTGAACGGTTGCAATGGACTCATCAAAAGCTACTTATGACCTGGTACCAGAGTTCTAATGGCTGCACAGATCTCAAGGGTCACACAACCACATTCTGGACACTATGGCAAACAGCCTTTTCCTCATAACAACACAAAGCTTATGGGCAACCACATAGTCATAAGTTTCCTTAACCATAAAGATTTACGCTGGAAATTCCAGGTCCATTTATTTTATTTATGTTTGTTTGCTGCCCATCTCATTATGAGGTGACTTTGGGCAGATAGTTGTAAGTCGAGGACTACCTGCAACTTAAAAGAACAATTATCTACATGCGTACGTTCTTTGTCTTTCTCAACCAAAGAAGTAGGTGGCGCAATGGCAGCTCCTCCCATACCTGTGTAAGAAAAAGGAGAAGTAAAATAAAATTAGTCTATGAAAGCTATTGTATCATAAATGTATTCATCTTTAAAAGGCCACAATTCTTGGTTGTGGGTTTGTTTTTTGCTGCAAAGCTTGCTGCATTAAAAATCTAGGTAGTTAGAATAATGAGAACTTCTTCCATAGACACTTAGATCACTCCAAAATTAATGGGTCTATGACCAATTCCCAAGCAGACCCCTGAGATGATTGACAATCTGCAGGGTTCACTCTGCTGTGAATCATAGTTGTTTCTCATGGTAGCCATAAATGGGCCATTACACTTTGGGCTGAAAAAGAACACAATTTTTGGAATGGGTTAGCAATGTAAGAGAAGAGCAGGCAGAGCTGGGGGCGGAGTTAAACAAGTTGTTAGCTTAGAGTCCTTATGCTGCCATAAACAATCCAACTCCAGTCCTTTGTGAATTCTGCTAACCCTTATCTGGCACCAATTTAGAGTGGAACTTTAGTTAACCAGATTCTAGTGTATAAGGTTGACTAAATCTTCTATGCTTCCACCTTGCAAATGTTCCTGATTCTTTTGTGCTTGACAATCCCTGATTTGAGCGGGGTGGGGAAGCCAGCTTTTCTGGGTTTCTACTGTATCCATAAGCTGGTGCACTGCAGTGCTGCTGATGTAGTCAGACAAAAGCTTTCATGAAGGCACCAAATAAAAATCAGGCCAGGAAGGAGAGGTGCTAGCTGAATGGGCCTCTGCTGCTTCAAGTGGATGTAGATGGGTTAGAAGTCCATAGTAAAAGGAGAGATCTCATCTATATCCACTTGAGAAAATTTAGGATGGCAATCTACGGTGGCCAAGAATTAGGAGGAGCCTGGTAGTACATTTTCTAATAATTTTATATTAAAAGGCAGACAGACATCTTCTGCAAAGTATGTTGCAGGTCACAAAAACCTTTTAAATAAAATTTATTGTTCAGAGAAGATGCTACCAGACACCCACAGGTTACGTGAGGCAAGAGGTTTGATACATGCATGGGCTGGGCAACTAAGAGAGTTTCTTCGCTTCCGCCTCTCCCTCGTAATCTTCATCTTCATCCGAATCTGGATCCGGCCGTCTGGAAAACCCACTTGCCTCGTGTCTGTCTTTGCGCCTCCTTGAAATGGAAACAGAAAATAAGATGACAATTATCCCCAAAGGAATTCTGGACAGAATAAATCCAAACACTGGCTCAATTCTTAGTGAATTTAGTGAACTCTGCCCTTAATTCTTTTCATTTCCACTATCTACATTTAAACTGTTTATGCCAATGTGCTCCAAAAGTTTCTGAGGAACAGCAAAATGATAACCCATTTGCATTAGCCATTCGTAACAATCAGATAAAATACACTTCCAATTCATATACAAAATTTAATTCTGCTTATACATTATAGGCAAAATCTCGACTTACAACTACAACTAAGCCCAAAATTTCCACTGCTAAACAAGACAGGGATGAAGTGAGTTTTGCCCCATTTTACAATCTTTCTTGCCGCAGTTGTTAAGTGAACCGCTGGCGTTGTTAAGTTAGTCACACGACTATCAAGTGACCCTGGCTTCCCCGCTGACTTTGCTTATCAGAAGGTCGCTAAAGGGGATAACCGCCATAAAGGTGAGTCAGCTGTTGCCAAATGACTACTTTAAAAAAAAATTATTTGTACATTTTTCTTTAACATTCACGAGTGCTTAATAAACAGTGTATTGCCTGGGTCAATTTACCTATACATAGCATCAATAATAACAAGATTTACTGGTACATACTAGTATTCTTCCAACTTCTAATTTCTACCTCTACTACCTAACCCAAGGGTCTTCAAACTTGGCAAGTTTAAGACTTGTGGACTTCAACTCCCAGAATTCCTGAGCTAACATGACTAAAGGAGAAATTCTGGGAGTTGAAGTTCACAAGTCTTAAAGCTGTGAAGTTTGAAGACCCCTGATCTAGCCATTTGTAAAAGAAATCCCATGTTAAAAGGTATTCTGTATCCTCTTCATCCTTTATCGTTAACCTATTAAACATTTCCACACAGTCTAATACTTTTTAAAATTATGCCTTCATCTTTAGGAGTTCCCTCATTTTTCCAACATTGTGCAAATACAATTCAAGTCAACACATGTTGACAGGACCAAGTTACTGAATTTTAATCACGTGACCATGGGGAGGGGGATGCTGATGACTCACTTTTCCCTTTCTTCAATCTCTTTCTGCCTCTCCAGCTCGCGCTGCCTTTGCCGTTCTTCCCTCTGGCGTTTCACGACTTTCTCGTAATCGTTCGGGAACATCGGATCGTACTCATCCGCTAAAGGGATCAATACATCCCCCGCTGAAAATCCACTGGGGACGGGATCCTGGGGTGAAACGCGGAAAGACATAACAACAAAAAGTATCCCATGCAATTCTTGCCCAAAAGGAGACGCTCCGTTTATTTGCCAGAATGAGATGGAACTCTACTCAAGTGAAAAGACTAAAAATAAGCTAGCTGTGCACCAAGGCCAGAACTGCCTTGTTCAAACCAGCTGTTTTATTTTATAATAGTCCTGTATCAGGGTTCCAAGTAATAGATCCACTGCAAGGAAGACTCCCAAGGCAGGTAGATTCCTCAAAGAATAGCTTTACTGGAAAGATCAAATTAGCACATATCTGGTGAAAACCAACTGTGGGAGGCCCCTAGGTTTTCACCTAAATAAAAGTAAAAGTTTTTCCCTCAATCAGTCACATGGCCCAATCACTGCAGCCTCTGCTGGTCTGATGACCTCGCTCCTCCTTCTTCCGGCCAGACATGAGAACGTCCTTGGTTCCCAGGGAAAAGTATTTTGTTTTGACTACACAACCCCAGCTATCTCTAATCCCCCCTCCCTATCATCCCTCAGCTCCAGTGTGGCAACACTGAAGCATCAAAATGGCTGTGGCCACATCAGCTTCAGGGTTGACATCCTGCTTTCGAGGAGACAGTTCCTCATCTTCATGGCACTTGCTAATTTATTTTTTGGATTCATTTCAAGATGCCCATATTTATTTTATCTTCTATCTTCTATCTATTTAAAAGCAAAATACCACTCATGCATCATCACAAAATCTCCAGAACCGTAAAGCCTACGGACTTGAAATTTGGCACGCATGTTCCTCTTGGCTTCTAGGTGCTCACTAAGAAAGGATTCTTCAAAATGACCATCAGAGCATTAAGTATTTTCTATATTGTTATTATTAACACGCTCTGATGCTAAGGAGTTCTACTACCCTCCCACCTCAAAAGAAATCTGTTCCAACTGCAACTGAGCTAAGCCACACCGAGGTTCCTTGCTGTCTCCTTCTTGCTCACACAGCAAACACTCTTTCAGTTTCCAAATAGCCCTCAACTCTCTCACACAGATGAACACCAATGGATGCTGGTAGGCAGAGGCAGAATTTTTCCCCTTATTTTCCTCCCCAAAAACTAAGCTCGATCACATAGTTTTGTAGCGAAGCATGGGTACCCTGCTAGTTTATTTATAAAATGTATTAGCTTCCCATCTTGCCGCAATGGGAAATATGGGCAGTTTACAACATCAAAAGCTAATTATGTATAATTTATAATAATGTAAATAAAATACTATAAAATCAAGCTAGCTAAAAAGATGGGGAGGAGAGGAATATGATGGGAGGGCAAGAGGGTGGGATCTGTTGTTAACCAATCAACCACCTCCCAGCATGAAGCCCCTACATTAAAGCCCCAAGCCAAACTGGCACAGCCAGGCCTTTAAGCTCTTAGGGAAGGCCAGGATCAATAGCAATACCAGTAGCACCTAGACTTATGTATCGCTCCATAGTGCTTTACAAATGGGGTCCCCGGCCCCTGCTCTGTGAATTGGCACTGGGCCACGGCATGCTAGAAACCGGGTCATGCAAGCAAGCAAAGTCCCATCCGTGGGATGCAGACAGCACATGAAATTCTGTCCCTTCTGGTGTGCCATAAAACCTCTCTTCAGTCCCTGGAGCCCGAAGGTTGGGGCCACTGCTTTAGTTTAGTTTATTGTCACTGTACCTTGTACAATGAAATTAAATACCATCTTCAGTGTACATTATGACTATGAAAATAAACACAAACGCACCTCCTTCACACTCCACACATTGAATTGAAACCCCCTTGATATTGCATTCATATTGCACTATGCAGTAGAATTCAATAGAGCTACTGCCCTGGGATAGAAGCTGTTTTTCAGCCTATTTGTCCTTGTTTTTATTATCCTGTACCGTCTTCCAGATGGTAATAGTTCAAAGAAAGGGTGCCCAGGATGAGATGGATCTTTGAGGGTGTTTTGAACTTTCTTAAGGCAGTGAGAGCTCTAAAGCTCTTCCAAAGAGGGGAGAGGGCAACCCAGGATCCTCTGGGCAATGACGTTAACCCTCTGGGGCGCAGTCCTATCTGCCACTGTGCAATCGGCAAACCATACAGAGGTGCAGTAAGTGAAAATACTCTCTGGATTGCAGCGGTAGAAGGTCACCAGCAGTTTTTCATTCAGTTGTTGTTTACAGCACCCTCTGAGCAGTTTACAATGTCATATTGCCCCCAACCATCTGGGTCTTCATTTTATTGACCTCGGAAGGGTGGAAGGCTGAGTCAAGTTTGAGACAGTCAGGAACAAACTCCTGGCAGTGGGCAGACGAGGATCCCAGAATGTGTGGACTTCAACTCCCACAACTCACAATTGATGTGCGTGGACTTCAACTCCCACAATTCCGTGCTGCCTGTGGAATTCTGGATGTTGAAGTCCACACACCTTGAAGTCGCCAAGATTGAGAAACACTGCCCTAGCTGGTCCTGGTGGGGGATATTTTTCTCCAGAGGAAGGCTGCCCTCAAAGGGCTGACAGCCTCTTGGTCAGGGTAGTGCATGGCCCATTTTATAAGCCCCATCTCACCTTCAAGCCAGCCGCCACGTGGGGTGGGGTGTCCGCTATCTGGCGCTCATCCGAAGCACTGCCTCGTTTCAGGTCGATGACAGGAGCAAGGACTGTGCTTTGTTTTGACCTCTGGCTCTAAAATGAAATGCCCCCCAAAATAAAACAAACGTTTCAGACGGCTTCCAAGAATTTTATTCCATGACCCGCGTTTTGTTCCTCTCATCACAACCTGAGATTATAAAGGGCAGCAGAAAACAAATTTAATAGATAGATAATAGATATGATATAAATAGCAATGGCATTTAGAAATAGCACTTAAGACTTATATACTGCTTCACAATGTTTTACAACACTTTCTGAGTAGTTTACAAATGTCAGCTTATTGCCTCAACAATCTGGGTCAGGATCGAACTCCTGGCCGTGGGCAGAGTCAGCCTGCAATATTGCATGATAAGATAGGTAGGCAGGCAGGCAGATAGACACACACACACACACACACACACAGAATAACAGGAAAGGGAATAGAAGAATAGAATAGAATATAACAGAATAACAGGAAAGGGAATAGAATGGAGAATAGAGTAGAGTAGAGTAGAATAGAATAGGATTGATAGCTTCAATTACAATTTCTATCTTCCCCATTCGGCAGATATTGGAGATGGGAAATGTAGTCCAAAGACTCTACTATTGAAACATCAAGAGGACAATGCATGCTTCTAAGTAACCGCCACTAGAAAAAGGCAATTTGATTGCATGTAAATTTAATTGCGTTCATTCACAATGATATTTAAATAAAGACTTGATCACAAAAGGCTTATCCATATATTTTAATTTAAAGATACATCAGTAGAATCCTGACGGCATGGACATGTAGATGACAAGATAATCTCTTAAGTATCTGATTTAATGATCATTTCCCCTTACATAAGTGAAATCTTGTTCCAGCTACTATACAGCATATTCTATATAGATATATGAAAGAATTCAATGATACCCAACACAGAAAAACCAAAGTTTACACAAAATGCCTGTACATTTGGGGAAAAAAATAACCTCACAAACTTCTACAACAATTGGAATATACTGGAATTCCTGAGAAAAAACTGCTCCAATGAAGGACTTCTCATTTTTTTGTTCCGTTATTTTTAAATTTAAAATAAAATCCCACCATTGCTTATATAGATGGAAAAACTGCTGAAAACATATGTTTAACATTTTACACGATGTGAATGCTGCAAAATGACCTTGTGCTTCTCTAGATTGTCTTTCACATAACGGAAGTCAAATTAACATGATGAAATCTTCCAGCTGTAGTACAGGGTTCTCCCCCAAGATGTTATAACGTTATCATAATAGTAATCATCACATGGGTGACCTTCTTTAGAACTGTAACAGGCAGGCTCTGTTATGGTCTTAAGTCAAGGACTACGTGTATAGCCAGAGCTTAAGGGTGTTCCAAAAATCCTGGAAAGTTTATTTTTTATCAATCAGTATTGGAAGTAACATCTATGAGAAGTATTATTAATTTAATTTGTGTCCCACTTTTATTATTTATTGCAAATAACTCATGGCAGCGAATATATCCAACATGTCTTCCTCCTCCTATTTTCCCTACAACTATCCTGTGAGGTAGGTTGGGCTGAGAGAGGGCTACTGGCCCAAAGTCACCCAGCCAGCTTTCATGCCTAAAGTGGGACTAGAACTCACTGTCTCCTGGTGATTGAGCCAAAGTTACCCAATTGGGTTTTCATGCCTAAGGCAGGACCTGAACTCACTGTCGCCTGGTGAGTGGCCCGAAGTCACCCAGCCAGCTTTCATGCCTTAAGGTAGGACTAGAACTCACCGTCTCCTGGTGACTGACCAAAAGTCACCCAGTTGCTTTTCATGCTTAAGGCAGAACTTGAACTCACAGTCTCCTGATTTCTAGTTTGGTGCCTTAATCAAAGCTATCTGCTAAATGAAGCATTTTACTTAGCAGTGATGCTCCCTGGGCAGCTGACAATTAAAACAAACAAAATAAGCATTTTCCTGCAGACTTTTACTGTACCTTTGCTTGAGTCAAAGCAGCTTTTTTCACTTGCAGCTGAGATTGCAGAAGTTTGAAATTTTTGGACCAGCCTTCTGTTTTGGAATCACTGGTTTCTACTCCCAGATCATCATAGAGGGACATTTTTTTTCCTGGTTCAAAACCAAGAAACAGAAAAAAAAAGTGTTTGTATTTTGTGTATATATAGCACATTCTTTTTTATACTTTCATTTAAATATTTTATCTTAACGAGTTTAACAGAAAATAAATAGGAAAAAAAAAACCATTCAAAACAACCATAAAGTGGGATAGTGTCTGCTTACATACATTACTTATTATTTTATTTGTATTTATTTTATCTATTTCCTGCTTTTATTATTGTGGTAAATAACATTCCTGTTCTCCTATTTTCCCCATAAGAAACCTGTGAGGTGAATTGGGTTGAGAAATCGGCCCAACATCACCCAGCTGGCTTAATTAAACATCATGTAAATTTCTAAATCTATCTCAGAACATTAAAATCTATGCCACAGAAAAGATGTCATTTTCTCATTAGCAAAACATCAGTAGCACTAAGCTGTATTCTTACTTGACCAACCATATTAAATTCATCTATCCCACATAGAATGTGATACGGAATTGAAATTTATACATTTCTTTATTTACATATAATTAAAACATTCAAAATAGACATGGGTTAGATAAATTCAGGGGGGGGGGGAACCCAAAGAAATTTTTCACTACCCCAAATTGCAACAGATACAAAATACAATACAAAAAAAGGAAATATTTAACTTCATACCAACTACCTATTTGACAAACTGGCCATATAGACAACACAACCACGTACATACCATTTAAAAGAGACAACCGACAAGCCAAAAAGGAACAAAAAGACCAAAACACCTCCTCAACAATCAACATCCAGATGAGCAAGCTTAATATTCGTCTAGAAGCAAACAAAACCCTAATCAAGGAACTGCCAAGCAAGCTAACAGTAAACAGCCCAACCAAAGAACCACCAACACCACTCCCACCAACACTAACAAGGCAATCTCCTAGAATATAAATACAGAATGACAGCAAATCCTGCTCTACTCTAGCCCTGATGATGTTACCTAGTTTGGTCATGAAATGTCTGCAAGAATATCACCAAGCTCAAACAACACCAAGGAGAGAGACCCCATCCATCCATCTACCCATCCTTCCACCCACCCAGCCATCCTTCCTTCCTTCCACCCATCCCACCCCCCTGGGTTCCTGACTCTCTCCAAACAATTATAATTTTGGTATATTTTAAATGGATTCCTTTTCCTGTAGGACGTACGGAAGCCGCTAGCTCAGGCCCCTTTCAAAGGGTCTTCCTGGATGGATCAAAGCAACGAGATTTTGCAGCAAGGCGGGCTTGCAGAGAAATTCGCTTGATTTGTTGTCCATATACACCCCACTTGCTTAGTGCAACTCGCTTACTTCAAAAGTGGACTTGAACCTGGGACTCTCTATGAAAAGCCCCCCCCCCAAAGTGCCCTTTTCCCGAAGCCCCAAATTTAAAATTAAATGATCGGAGGCGCTTATGGTTGAGCCAAAAGCTTAGGATCTCATTCGTTCAGTGACAGGAGGGAGGGAAAGAGCTGCCAATTTGTGTGTGTTTGTGTGTATGTGTCAATTGGCCAGCAATGTCAGGAAAAATAAATTTTATCAAAATTAAAAATAAATATACTAGAAACCCAGATTTCCCGCCCTCCTTTTAAATCCCAGACAGGAGAGAAAGAGCTGCCCCTTTGAACCTTCATTTGTGTGTGTTTGTATTTGTGCGTGTGTGTGTGTGTGTGTGTGTCTTTCATTTGGCCATCAATGCCAGGAGAAATACATACATTTAATCAAAATTAAAAATATATATACTAGAAACCCAGATTTTTTTCCCTTTTATTTTAGCCCAGACAGGAGGAAAGATCTGCTAGCTTGAACCTCTGTGTGTGTGTGTGTGTGTGTGTTTGTGTGTGTCATTTGGCCATCAGTGCCAGGAGAAATACATAAATTTTATCAAAATTAAAAATAAATATATTACAAACCCGGTTCCTCCCCCTTTTTTCCCCCTTTTCTTTTAGCCTAGATTCCTAAAAATCAGCCCTTTGAAAGTCAGGGTCCTACACCCCCATTGTCGATGGTGGAGTGGGGAGCGAGCGGGCTGTCACAGACGGCTCTCTGCATATGCTCAGGAACGCGCTTGGTCGCCGGGAGGACCAAAGTGGGGAGCAAACACCAGGTCTTACTTCTGAGGAGGGAGGGATTCCCGTCACGCAGGGCTGCAACACACCTCCGAATAATCCCCTCGGCTCTTCCCGCTTCCTTTTTAACATTCAGGGCGAGTCTCCTGACAGCAGGACTCGGTTAAAACGGCCTCCAGCCCTTCCCCATCGCAAGAGTGGTTTTCTTCTTACCTTTCCGTCTGGGCCGCAAGCCGGGGCCTCGCGTACCACCCAAGGCCGAGAAAAGCGCCTCTTGGTCGGCCGAGCCAAGCTCCCGCGTCACAGCCGACGGGAACCAATCAGGCTCCTCCTCCTCCTTCTCAGCGCGCGGCCGGGAAGCGCCTTCCCTTTCTTGACCGCCGTCGCCACCGCTGCTTAGAAGCCGCTTGTGCGCAAACTCCTAGTGGCCGCGGGGTGGGTGGGGCTTGGCTCCATGTAGGGGCGGAGCTACGCCGACTCCGTCCTCAGCAACAATGCGCATACGGCGGAGGAAAAGATGTCCCGTAACGCTCTTGCCGCAAACGGCGAGGTTTGCTGGCGTTACGGCCCGATCGGTGTTAAGCAAACGGCGTAGGAGGAAAAGCAGCGGAGAATGTATTTATTCTGCCATGTGGTTGTGTGCGCGCGACGCTTAAACCGGCTAATGATGCAAAGGACTGTAAGTGCATCACGTGTAAACTTCTTTCCCCTCACTTATTTTGAACCCATCATTGTAAGTCAGGGGTGTTCAAACTTGACAACTTTAAGACTTGTGGACTTCAACTCCCAGAATTCCTCCTCCAGCCATGTTAGGTCAGGAATTCTGAGAGTTGAAGTCCACATGTCTTAAAGCTGCCACGTTTGAAGACCCTTGTAAATAAACCATTGTGAAAAAATTAGGTTGGCTCCACAAATTGGTTGGCAATATAATGGAGTGTAGTTTATATTTCATATTTCTGCCTCTGAGATGTATGGTACTGCATTATTTGCATGTTAACCATTATTATTACCATATTATTATTTATCATCATTATGTCATTGCTATCCTAGTTCTCCACCTGCCAGTAGTCTAGGAAGAAACAGGGAATTAAAAATAATAACCAAGGAAAACGAAAAAAAAATCCTATTTGTGGAATGCATAAAAATGGCATTCCTAGAAACAGGGTTGGAATGGACCTCAAGAGGTCATCAAGCCCAACCCTCTGCAGGATTTGCTGTGCCAGTTCCAACTGATGACTATTTAGCCTAGCCTGTTTGAAAACTTCCAAGAAAGGGGAAGAAACCATCCCTTGTGGTAACTCCTTCCACTGACAGCTCTTAGTGTCAAGACAACAAAGGGCATTATTGTTAAGCATAGATAGGGCTACCACATCCCATTGTGGGTTGATTAGTCTGTTAGTGTTTCCACTTTTGGGAACTTTTAAGACATGTAGACATCAACTCCCAACGCGAGGAAGCAATGGAATGGAATGGAACAGAACAGAGAATGGAATGGAGTGGAATGGAGTAGAATAGAATAGAATAAAGAATGGAATGGAATGGAATAAAGAATGGAATGGGATAGAATAGAATAGAATAGAGAATGGGATGGAATAGAATAAAGAATGGAATGGAATGGAATAGAATAGAGAATGGAGTGGAATAGAATAGAATAGAATAAAGAATGGAATGGAATGAGAAAATAATAGAATGGAATAGAATAGAATAGACTAGAATAGGGAATAGAATAGAATAGAATTCTTTATTGGCCAAGTGTGATTGGACACACAAGCAAGTTGTCTTGTGTGCAAATGCTCTCAGAGTACATAAAAAGAAAAGATACATTCATCAAGAGTCAAGAATCATAAGGTGCAACACTTAATGATAGTCATAGGGTACAAATAAGCAATCAAATAATACTAGGAAACAGTCAATATAAATCGTAAGGATACAAGCAACAAAAAGTTACAGTCATACAGTCACAAATGGGATGAGATGGGTGATAGGAACTATGAGAAGATGAATAGTAATAGTAATGCAGACTTAGTGAATAGTTGGACAGTATTAAGGGAATTATTTATTTAGCAGAGTGATGGTGTTTGGGGGCAAAACTGTCTCATGATTGCTTGATTTCATCACACAGATAGTCCTTAACTTACAACCATTTGTTCAAAGTTACAACAGCATTGAAAAAAGTGTCTCATGACCATCGGTATACACATTTATGACTGTTGCCAACATCCCTGTGGTCACGTGATCAAAACTTGCACTTCCCAACTGGCTTGTACAGTTATTTATGACGGTTGTATTGTCCTGGGGTCATGTGATCACCTTTTGCGACCTTCTGTCAAGCAGAGTCAATGGGGAAGCTGGATTTGTTTAACAACTATGTTACTAATTTAACTGCAGTGATTCACTTAACTGAGGGATCCTTGGTGCTCTCTGAGCTTGTTTTCTTGCAGATATTTCACGACCCAACTAGGTAACATCATCAGTGCTAGAAGGGAGGAGAGTTTGGGAGGAGGGGGATGGCTGTGGGTTCCTTGAGGCTCTCTGAGTTTGCTTGTTTTCTTGTAAATGCTTCATGACCCCAACCACCCAACACCATCAGTGCTAAGTGTTTTGTCTTCCGGTGGGACTGGTCTAGCAGGGCAACCTGATCTACCCAATTATAGGATGGAGCAACCTGCTTCCGTTTTGCCTTTCAGCCCCAATCCTTTGCAGGCAGTTGTTTTCACGACAAACTATTTTAGTGTATGTTTTACTGACAAAGAAATAAAGGGAGACTAGTATAGATCTATTTCAAGCTATTTAGCTTTCATCAGCTAGCCATACCCTTATGGGATTCGAACCCGGGCTACTTGCATATTGGGTAGACGTATTAACCTCTAAGCCGGGTTCAAATCTCAGAAGGGTATGGCTAGCTGATGAGAGCTAAATAGCTTGAAATAGATCTATCCTAGTCTGCCTTTATTTCTTTGTCGGTAAAACATACATCTAACACAGTGGTGGCTAACCTTTTTTGGCTGCCGTGCCAATAATTGTTCACGCGCTCGCTTGCACTCACACGTTGGTTTATGCTTAATCCAGCCATTAACACATTAGCTGCCAAATTGGCCATTCTAACCATAAGCAGTATGTCAGGATTCCGGCAGTTACCCCCATTTAAATCATGAGTCTTGAGACAAACTTCCAAAACTTCAAAAGGATTTATTGGGAGTTAAAATGTCCGGCACTGCCTGGGTGTATCGTAATTCATATTCTCCAATGGGACACAACCATACCCAAGAGTCATCAATCATGCTTTCCAGTTAGAATTTTGCGTGGCAGAAACTTAAGTCACCTAGTTATTATCTTTTACTATCTTTGAAAACAATTTATGGAATGCACTTTCGGTTTGCAAGCTGCCGCACTGCTCCCCCCTCCCTTTCTGTTGGCAACTCTAAAAAGACCACATTTTATGCATAACTGAAATTAGCTTTTAATGATCCTGCCAGAAGAGCAGTAATTAATCATGATGTCGGCGGATTATGCCAAGGCAAATACAGAACTTTGCATTCACACAACTTTATTCAAGAGATGTGGACTGGCCCCAATCTGGCTCTGATTTACCAATTCAGAAAAGTCTAATTAACTGAGGATGAGTTAGTTTGACAGAGCATACTTTAGAGCAGGGGCTGCAACTTTAAGACACGTGGACTTCAACTCCCAGAATTCCTCAGCCAGCATTGCCAAAGTTGCAAACCCCTGCTAAAGGACTTATTCCAAGGCTACATGACTGAAATGGCTGAGAAACCTGGAAAAGAAATTTTACATTTTACATCTTTTTTCTACCACAACTCTCTTTCATTGTTGGATCCGTGTTGGCTGGTCTCAAATGGTGTTGGTAGGCTAAGGTCCAGCCATGGAAACTCCTTTATGGCTTGGTACTCTCTCCATGAAGCCACTGGGTGAGATGGTATATTGCCAATGTGGATTTGATCACATCCTGTGCCAAGCACCCTGCGCTACAAGCGTATGCCATAATTCTCAGTCCGCAGCTGGTCTTCACATCCTTCCATTTAAGGTTGTTTTTCAAATCTTCCTGGCATATCATCTGTATCTTTCTCTCTGTTTTAATGTTCGCCGCCCTGAGTCCTTAGGGAATAGGGCGGCATACAAGTCGAATAAATAAATAAAAATAAAATCTTTTAACAACCCTGTAATCCCTTGGTGGGGTGGAGTCTGGGTAATTGAATGGAGCTAGCCAGGTGTTTTAATGGCCGGATGCCCTTCCTTTTGCCAATGCGGAGTTTTGTTCAACAGATATATTCTCATTCTCCCCAGAGAGAGAAATACCTGCCTCTACCTAGGATTGAACCCACAGCTTCCTGATTGTGAGGCAAAAGCTCCACCTTTAGGCCACCGCACCACTCCTGGTGTATCACTTATATGCCGATAGTTATCTTTGTCTCTCTACCCCGGTGAACCAAGTGGTGCTGTGGTGGCCCCCTCATGGTGCTTGGAGGTCCCCTGGTTCATAGGCTGTACAAGACAGGTGGTGTTTTAATAACAATAATTTTTATTGTTCTTTTTTACCTTTTACACCTATTGATCTTAATTTTAACAGTACTGTGTCATCATTATTGTACAAATTATTATACCAACCAATCTCATGTAAATATCTACATTTATATACCTTTATATACCTTCATATACATTTATCTATAATTTTCTTATCTCCTTGATCCTTATTTCTATTGGTCAACCATTTAGACCAATTATCCCAAATTTCGTAATACTCCGACTCTTCTTTATCTTTTAATTTTAATGTCAATTTATCCATTTCAGCACAATCTAGAATTCAACACTGTGCATATGCTATCCTTGTTGCTGTCAAAATACGTAGTAGAATATATTTAATCTTTTTACTAATTTCCCTTTAATTATTCCCAAAAGGAACAACTCCGTTTTAAATTCTAGTCAATCTTCCACTATTTCTTGTATCCAACTCCATATTTTGGTCCAGTATTTTTGGGCTTCCGAGCATGACCACCACATATGATAGAAGGTACCTTGGTTCCGTTTGCATTTCTGGCATGTCAGATTCATGTTAGGGTTCATTTTGGCCAATCTCATTGGTGGCAAATGCCAACAATACAGCAGGTCTGGCAAAAGTAAGAAAGCACAATAATAAAATACCTTTGTGGGAAATATAAAGACTGAGATTAGCTTGCAGCCGAACTGATGAAGTTCTGCCCCTTTAAGACAGCCCAGCCAACCCAGCTGCTTAGCACAAACAGCAGCTATAAAAGCCCTGCAGTAAAACTGCTGGGTTTGTGGTTGTGGTAAAGCAGTTAACCTTGAAGGATGCTGAAAGTGAGAAGGTTTGTGGGTTTTGCTATTCTGTGTAGAAAACTGGAAGCAACCTGAAATTAAGGAGAACTGTAGTTTACTCCTGATAGTAAGGGGCATCAATGGACCTGGAGAGAGTATGAAAACAAACTGGGGCTACTACCCAAGGTGTGTGGGTTGTCTAAAGGCCAGGGAGGCTGGGGTAGGTCCTCAGTCTAGGGGGTGGGAGCCCACTGAATTGGGTACAGACAAAAGGAGCCTATTGCATAATTGGTGGCAGCAGTGGGATAACCCAAAGTAGAATGGGATAATTGACAAGGTAGGATATCTAAATCACAGTGGGATGTTTTAAAATAGAGGAGGACTAACCAACTTAAAGAGGCAACCACACAAGTAGAAGTAGATGAAACTCAAGTGGTTCAGCACACCCAAACATGAAAAAAAAAACCAAACCATGGTTAAAAAGGGGTCTGTGAAAAGAAGGGAGTTTGGTCCTTGCAGTGCCCAGACTTGCAGATATTAGCTACCATTTTGGCTGAGAAAACCAGACCTCGTACCACAGCACTTGCCAAACATACCGTGTTTCCCCGAAAATAAGACCTACCCCGAAAATAAGACCTAGTGTGTTTTGTGGAGCCAAAAAAAATATAAGACAGTGTCTTATTTTTGGGGAAACACGGTACCAACGTGCATCAAATAGAAGAGATAGTAGTTTATTGTATTATGTTGACGGCAGCAATATTACTTTATGTGCAAAAACGGACCCTTCGATTCCTACAGTGGACAAATGGCTGCAGAAGCTGATGGGAGTTACAAAGATGGCTAAATTGACTGTTTTGATTACAGAAAAATACTGAATGGCTTGTTTCTTACTTGGAAACTGCTTCTGGAGTTTGTGCTTGAGGTGGGGGGAACCCCCCCCCCAAACTCTGGATTTTGGGGTTTACCAATTAGATAGGTGTGTTGCTATAGAAACAGCTAATTTATACTATTAAGTAACAGGAAAAAGTTGAGGTTTGATGTTATTATCTTATTCTACTGCACCAAAGGGAGTTGAAAGTGACTGCCTTAACTTTCTTTTCCCCCCACACTTTTCCCTTCCCCTTTTCTACTATTTTCTTTTGCATTTTTGCATTACAAATTATTTTTTTTAAAGTTACATTGGAAAGAACAAGGGTCCAGTTAAAGAGGTTGTTACCTCGATGGCAGCCCAGGTGCCCAACCTAAACACACGCCTCGGATGTCTCCTGTGGACGAAGGCTCATCCACGTCTTCCTCAGAGGCCTTGAGGGAGAAGGAGAGCATTCCTGGCATGTCCGGTATTGCTGACCCTGAAGTGATGACAGAACATGCCTCGGCTGGGGAGAGCTCGCAGGCCAATGAGGAAGAGGAGGAGAGCTCCCAGCAAGGGGGTGGGCTGCTACGGGTTCGCCCAGGCTCATTTCCAGGCTCCCGAGACTGGGGAGGGTAAAAAAAACAGGCCTTCCGGAAGTCCGGAAACAGGCCCATTTCCTGCCTCCAGAGCCCGGGGGAGCCCATTTTCGCCCACCCAGAGGCCCAAGGAAAGCCTCCAGAGCCTGGGGAAAGTGAAAACGCCCCCCCACCATGGTGTAGGAGGCCAACTAGGCCACGCCCACCATGGCCACGCCCACCCAACAACCAGTCAGAACCCGTTGCTGAAATTTTTGAAGCCCACTCCTGCTACCAGCTTTGGTAGATGCTAGGCACGTAGGGCAGAGAAGTGGAGATCTGCCCGATTGATGGGGAAAAGGCCCCGCCCTTCTTAATGGGCTGCACTGGGAGCGGCTATTTAGCCTGGCATGCAGAGGGATGCATTGCTTGAAGCGATGTGCATGGGCCATGGCCAGATGGTTATTTGTGTTTCCGGGACTTTGCAGCTCAGGGATTTAATTGCCATGGAAGAGCATTTATGTTCGTGTTTGGAGCAGCTGATTATCTGTAGGGTGGACTAATTGGCCATTGCCTGGAAGGTTAGCCTGGAGCTTGTTCGTGGCTGGCTTCGCTGAAAACGACCCGCTGCATTCTTGGCTTGGACAATTCCTGTGACATCTCCTTGCAAGCCCTGAAAATCGGACCACCAGACTTGTTGACAAACCTCAGTGGAGGGGATTTTGGGCTCTTACTTTTTGGAACCTACCCAAGGTAAAACCTTTAGTTTCCAAGACTGTTTTTGGTTTGGCTGTAAGTTTGTGTTGCTTTTGATTATCTACTTGTCATGAGCCAATTGCTGTGCTAAGCTTGCAGTTGGAGGATTAGCTGAAAACCTAAAATAGAACTGTTGGGGGAACAGACTGAATAAAGCTCTCTACACCAACCCAGAGGTGGTATTCAGCAGGTTCTGATCAATTCTGGAGAACCGTAGGAAACTTTGAGTAGTTCGGAGAACCGGCAAATGTCACCTCTGACTAGGCCCGCCCCCTCTATTCTCTGCCTCCCGAGTCCCAGCTTATCAGCTGGGTCTTCTTTGGTTGCCCTACACAGGAGAACGGAGCTGGAAAGCAGGTTAGTGGGGTGGGAAGGGAATGGGGATTTTGCAGTATCCTTCCCCTGCCACGCCGGCCAAGCCACACCCACAGAACCAGTGGTAAAATTTTTTGAATTCCACCACTGCACCAATCCCAATGTGTGGGTGAGTGGGGGGTAGCACAAAGCCAAAGTAAAAGCAGGTAGGCTAAACTGAAATTGAACCAGGGTAGGAGGGAGAAGAATTGTGCACAACTCTTGTTACAATGGGATATTCTGAGCAAATTGGAAGCAACAGTGTGTTTGAGGGGCTTGAAGCGACTGGAAAATTCCAAAAGGTGAACCACTTGCTTTTTCTTTCTTTATTCCCTCTTTTCCCTCTTCCCTTTTTTCTCCTTTATTTTCCTGTTATTTTCATTTTTCTTTGTGTTTTATTCTTCAGTAATAAAAATTTGTCAAGGAATAAGAAGTGACTGTGTTCCTCTATCTGATTGCAGGTTCTGATTCATCACCCCTACCTCTGGAGAGGGACACCAGAGGACATCTCACCAGGCCCGCAGAGGGAAGTCCAGATGGAAATTGACAGAATTCGGCTATTATCTTAATTAAAACCTCAACATTCCCACAAGGCGCGTTGGTGTATTTGGTCATCTGAGACACGTGGTAAGAGCTGATGTGGAATCCATTTGGCAGTGGGCACTCAGCCGAGATGGGCAGCACCCCCAAAGACAACCAAAAAAGCGATGGATGGACTGCCTGCATGATATGCTTGCCGACGCTGCAGACTGGACGAAGTGGTGGCGGAATGCAAAATTGCAGATCCCACCATATGATGACAGTAACGCAAAGAACAAGAATCCTATCTGTTGAGATGACTGATGGCTCCTTTTAGGCTTGTGCAGGACTTCAGGAGGATAAATAGAGTCACGGTCACCCTAGACCAGCTGTTCCCAATCTTCCTAATGCCACGACCCTTTAATACAGTTTATGTTGTGAGCCTCAGACTTCCAAAACGGGGCCGTTCTGTGTAGGTAGATGCGTAGCGCCCTGCGAACGTCCAGTCGGTGCCACTGGTGTTCCAGACCGTGAGAAGGCCTCGGGCAAAACTGACCCCACCTCCTCCCCCACCATGCATCCTGCTCCTCTCCTCCGCCCACCTTTTAATTCATATTATTGTACTTTTATTACATATTTTCATTGCATTGCTGTTGTTTGCTTACTTAATGCCAAGCATCTTTACCACTAGGCCACTATGCAGCTCTCAGGCTATTAATTAAACTTCACAACCATAAAATTATGGCTCAGTTCCTAAGACCATTGAAAATATGTGTTTTCCAATGGTCTTAGGCAACCCCTGTGAAAGGGTTGTTTGACCCTCAAAGGGGTCGCGACCCACAGGTTGAGAACCACTGCCCTAGACAGGCAACTAGCCAAGGATGGCCTGCCTGCCTGCAAGTTGTAGCTGCTGCAGCCTCCAGGCAACAGAGACTAAAAAGAATTGAGTTTGGGAAAAATGACGAGGGTTCAAGTCCCGCATGGAGCTGTGGATGTTTTAGAACGTAAGCGAGCGAGCTCGTTGACAGAAAGCAGACTGAAAAAATATCCATCCCTCTGCAACATCCTGCCACCCCCAGTATGAGGTTCGTCCCTACCCTCCGATCCAACAGGGAGTTGTTGGACAGTATTACTTGGTCTGTTGTGTGGATGCTTGTGCGTTTTTAGGGGGTGGGGAGCCTTGGCGGGTGGGGTGTGTTTGGGGATTGTCGTGTGTGTGCATGTTGGGTCTGGTCTCTGGGTGTTATGGGAATTTCATTGTATGTATATACTGTGTATATTCATACAATGACAATAAAGTGTTGTTACTGTTCTTACTGTTATTATTACACACAAAAAACAACAAGTGTACACAGCAAACGATATAACTGTGCTGGGTTTCATATCACAAATCATTAGTCGAACACTTCCCAAGCGTTTAGGACTGCGTGATGTATTGGTGGATTATGCGAGCAGATCCCAGTAAGGTGGCCTTCTGTAGCTGACCAATGGGGATCTTGCCAGCGCCAATTGTTTTTAAGTGCTTGCCTAGGTCTTTAGGCACAGCACCCAGTTCTTGTTGTTGTTATTAACCTCCTCCTCCTCCTGCAAGGGCCTGAAGATCTGGCTCTGACAGTTGGCCTGGGGGTCCTAATGGCTGTCAGCCTTGAAAGCCCTATTAGTACCAGAAGTTTCCACGCTGCCACATCTCAGTGCCTGGGAAATTGGGAGAGGAGATTTCATGGAGTGTATGTAGACATAACATTCCTCTTTTCAGTCAAGGTCATGTCATCCTGCACCTGCTTGAGGAGTGGTTAGAGGATTGTCTCCAGTTCGATGGATGGTGATTGGGCCATGTGATGGACTGAAGGGTGCAGGGGATGCGTCTTTGACTTTCAATTATTGAGGGAAAACCCGGAACTCTCAGACTCAGGTTTTCCCAGATGTGCCAGTATGACAACTCTAATAAAATGGAACTTTGAGAAAATGTTTGTGTTGGAGTTTTGGTGTTGGGAGTTTGTTTTTCTGGAATGCTAACAATGGGAAAGTCCATCCCTGGAAGTCGCTCCTGGACTGACCCCCTCCCCCCCTCCCCTGCATCCTGCTCCTCTCCTCCGCCCATCTTTTAATTCATATTATTGTACTTTTATTACATATTTTCATTGCATTGCTGTTGTTTGCTTACTTAATGCCAAGCATCTTTACCACTAGGCCACTATGCAGCTCTCAGGCTATTAATTAAACTTCACAAGGTGTACTGGTGTGTTTCAGATACATTTCATTTCAGACGGGCTCAGTACCTCTGTCAAAAATCTAGCAAAGAATGACTCCTGGCCTAAGACGCTGAGTTTGTGGATCAGAAAGGTCAGCAGTTCAGTGGTTTGAATCCCTAGCACTGCGTAACGGAGTGAGCTCCTGTTACTTGTCCCAGCTTCTGCCAACCTAGCAGTTTGAAAGCATGTAAAAATGCAAGTAGAAAAATAGGGACCACTTTGGTGGGAAGGTTCTCCCCTCCTGCGCGGCCTGCATTGGCTACCGGTTGCGCTCCGGGTGAGATTCAAGGTTTTAGTTTTGACATACAAAGTCCTACATGACATGGGTCCTCAATATTTAAGGGAGCGTCTTCTGCCAATATCAAATACCGGCCGCCCTGTGCGAGCTCATAGGCAAGGACTCCTCGGGGTCCCGTCGGCGGGTCAGTGCGGACTGGCGATTCCCCGGCGACGAGCCTTTTCTGTCGTGGCCCCTGACCTCTGGAACCAACTACCCTTGAAGTTCCGTCTGGCCCCTGACCTCCGCACCTTCCGCCATGAGTTAAAGACCTGGTTATTTGACCAACCCGAGCTGTGACCCCTCTTTGGGGGTGGAATGGACCTTTTAATTGGTTTATTATCGTATTGTTTTAATATTTGGGCTTGTAATCTAGTTTAATGGTTTTTTAAGTATTTATTGTTCTGTATTTTAGTTGTGAGCCTCCCCAAGTCTTCGGAGAGGGGGCGGCATACAAGTTCAAATATAAATAAATAAATAAAGGTAATAGTGTTACGTGCGCCTTCGACGTTTAGTCTTGCCTGCCATATGACCACGGAGATGTCTTTGGACAGAACTGGCTCTTCAGCTTTGTAACGGAGATGAGCACCACCTCCTAGAGCTGGAAATGACTAGCACGTATGTGCGAGGGGAACTTTTACCTTTTTATACTTTACTACCATGTTTCCCCCAAAATAAGACCTGGTCTTATTTTCTTTTGGGCTTGAAAATAAGCACTCAGGGTTATTTTCAGGGAGGTCTTATTTTTTTTTAAGTGCAGGAGGCGGCGAGCACAGGGGCCAATGGCAGTGGGAGCATAGGTACTACTGCCCATGCCCTTGTCCCACTGTCTGCCAGCCTGCGCTGCAACAAGCCAAGCTCTTGGTGTGCCCCGGCCTCCACATGCCCTGCCTGCTGGCCCAGCTACTGCTGCGACACTTTTCAGCCACGGTGCCTCATGGGGGCTCTTTGCCCTCCTGGCAGGGTGGTTAGAGGCCGGGTCGTGCTGAGACCTTGAGTCCTTGGCCCTGATTGAGGCTGCAGGCAAGTAGACCATGGGATGGAGAGGGCGGGGCTGGTGGTAGCTGCCCATACACTTTTTGCCCAGAGGCAGACAGAACTTTGCTTGCAAAGGGGATGCAAATAGCTCCATTCCCAAGCACCCCCCAGGCAGCCAAACATTTTTCACCTGGACGGAGAAATGACAGAGACTCGAAGCTTTGTCCTTTTGGGAGAAAACTGTGCAGCAGAGGCAGGTGGAGGCAGAGGCAATCCCAACATTTCTTGGCTTTCCTGCGGTCACACTGACCAAACACCCACACAAGGCATCGGGATTGCCTGTTTCCCCCTATCCCCATGCCTCTGCCTGCTGTCAGTGCCGTCATGCAAGCCTCCCATGAGTCAGGCAGCTGTGCCAGATTGCCTGTCTTTTTTCCCCCTGCCTCCACGCTCAGACTTAATGGTATTGGTGCTGCGCCAAGGGGCCAACGTGCTGCGGCTGCTGCTGGACAGTCAGCCCCTGCATGCTCGCCACCTCTCATATTAACCATACCCATTCTCCTGGGATTTTTTTCAGGATAGGGCTTATATTACACCCACCCCCAAAAAATCAGGCTAGGGCTTGTTTTCAGGGTGGGTCTTATTTTCGGGGAGACACGGTAAAGCTTAGGTGGTTATACAAATAGCGAAGCTACATCTGGCATTTTCACGGGGGCATGGTGACTGGCCGGTGTTCTCACACTTCAAGCTGGCACAAAGCTTGGTTGTGTCATAATTCCTCCAGGGCTAGCCTTTGAGAAATAATTCACCCCTGAAAATAATGTCTTTATCCTGTGTGAGCAACTGCAAAACCAATTGTCTTCTTTCCTGGGTCTGACTACTCTAGATTTAAGACCTGGTATGTATTTAACTTTGCTTTTTTTTTTCCTGGAAACTTTTTTTTTAATGTAGAGAACATTTACTACCTTAACTGACTTATGGATTATAAGACCTTGTCTTTGCTTCAGTGTTCTGGTATTTGCCAAGCACAGCATTTCCTCTGGTTGATCAGGTCACTTTCTACAGCAGTGATAAGCACGGTTTATAGTTTATGATTTTCTACATATAGCTATACTGCAAGTGTCCCTTGTCATTTGTAATAATCTGAAATAAATTCAATATCCACGAGGCTACAAACTTCTTTTTGCACAGGTCTAAAAAGAATAGGTAATTTCAAATTTCTGTTAAGATTCTCTTAATTGGAAATAATCTCTACTACTATCACGTTTGAGGATCTTTATGCAAAATAAAACTTCCACAAAAGAAAATTGGTGCATATTAGCTAAAATGAAGGATACTCCAATGTTCAGTTTGTTTTATGGTATTAAATATCAGTACATTGAAATCTACAAATTATAAATCCCCACAATTTTTCCTATGGTATGCATTCTTCAACAAGAATATTATAAGCATATAACTGAATAGAATTCTACAGGTCCAATTTTCCATTCATAAGAAAAATGGCTTAGCTGTTGCTTTGAAAAAGTAAACTGCAATCAAAGAGAGGCATTTATTTATGAAACATCTCTTACAGATTTGACAGAATATTGATGGCTCTCTTGAGACAGTAGAACCTTGGCTGATCTCAGAACAGGTAGTCCTCAAGTTACAGCGGCACTGAAAAAAGTGACTTATGACACTTTTTTGTGTCATAACACAAAAATGTGACACATAAAATATGACACTTTTATGCTGCAGCATCCCTTGGTCACATGATCAAAATTCTAAAATTGGCAACTGTTTCATATTTATGACGGTTGCTATGTCCTGAGGTCATGTGATCTCCTTTGTGACCTTGACAAGCAAAGTCAATGGGTAATCCAGATTCACTTAACAACCATGTTACTAACTTTAACAAATGCAATGATTCACTTAACAACTGCGGCAAGGGAAGTCATACAATGGGAACAAGCTCATTTTACAAAGGTTTCCCTTAGCAACTCCATTGTGGTTGTAACTTGAGGACTAACTGTACGTTAAGCCACAAATTTTACTTATTACAATTGTAATCACATTTCTTAATAAAATTATATTAAAATGATTTTACTTAAGAGCTGAAGATCAGTCCCTTGATCCAGCAAGAGATTCTTGCACAGTAGTTGCTTCCTAATTGCAAAACAGAATGAGACTCCAAAACATCTTGTATAGTGAGTAAAATATTCTGAAAAGTATTATGTGAGGAGCACAGATCTAGAAAAGTTCTTACTCAAAACATACAGGGTTGACATAATTTTGTGAACCAAAAGTTTCTCTTCATTATTTCATTATTAAAGTTGTCTCCTGAAATTTCATATTTACATTCTCAGCTGTAGCAATTAGCTTTTGCTTCAAACTGTGTCTAAATTTGTGGCCTAGCTTACATACCAAAACAGCTAAAATGTTTTGTACAAAATTATCCTTCAGTGGTCCAAGAATAAAGAGCCACTTTTTCTCTTTATGCAATTCAGATTTAAACCATTACCGTATTTGTCTGGAAATAAGATACATGCAAATATATAGATTTTGTTTGAGTTTTGGTGGGGAGTTTTTTGTGCGTGACCATAAGCTGACCCTGCACCTGCGGGAATATGCTAGGAAGGTTTTTTTTGTGATAACATAATACTTTTATCACACAGACTTATAACTTAAAGCATCAAAAAGATTTTTCTTCTATAGAGCAACCATGACAAGCTCTAAATTCAATATGCCAAGCAGCTTTTAAAAAAGAAATCGAATGACCCTCGAGGGCAGCACCATAACGAAATCCTCAAAATAACTGTCTTTCCTGAATCTGTCCTCCGGCAATCAGAAATATTCATTTACAGATATAAACATGAATGATGAAAGGGAAACAGGGTTGCTTGAAGCGGCTTCCAAGTTCGTAGAGCCCCAAGTTTTGCTACCACACACCTTGGAGATGGGAAACAACGACGGGCCAAGTTTGCAAAGCCGCCTTCACCACCACACAAAACAAGGTAAGTTTGGGCCGATTCAAGTCACTCAGTGTCATTCAGGAGCTGCAATTTGAAGACCTGCTTACCCACCTGGTAGCTGTGCTCATTCTGGATGTAGGCACCAGCCGGTGGTGGGAGTCGCAGCATGTAGAGGGACAGAGAAACGGGTTGAGATGGATCCCCTACAGGTTCTGGGAGAGCTGGAGATTGAGAGGCCTCTTCTTGGCCAGTGGCAGCTGGTGATTGTTCCAGGGATACATCTGACAGAGTGGCCAAATTCTCTGGTTCTGACCCTGGGAGATTGGGCTGGCTTCGAAGCTCACCAGTAGTGGGAGCAGCCCCAGGACTTGGCAGCTCTTGCATGGGGAAGCAAGAGACATCCATACACAGTGTAGTGGTCTCCTCGGCAGGGCAGCAGCCACAGCTGTGAAAAAGGGACAGAATCGAGGTCAGGTGAGGAGTAACAGATACCTAACATAAGGTGTGACACAGAGTAACCAGTGGAGGAAAACATGATTGCAGATGCAGGTTGCCTATGTAGAACATATTCTGCCCATAGGCTAGAAGGAGACAATATGGAGTGAGGCTCAAGGTTGACTCAGCCTTCCATTCTCTCGGGGTAGGTAAATTGAGGACCCAAGATTGTTGGGGGCAATTAGCTGACCTTGTAAAAATGCCGCTTAGTAATAAGCAGGCATATACAATGGAATGAAGGCTATTGCTGAGCACACTGAGTTGTATCCCAAAAATTGTAAGCCGCCCTGAGTCTTCGGAGAAGGGCGGCATATAAATGTAATTAAAATAAATAAATAAATAAATAAAGTGAAGCTCTGTGCCGAAAACTGGTCAAAAACCATCCCAAAACAGGCGCAAAAATGGAGCTGTACGCCCAAAATTGGATCCAAAACCGCCCCAGCCGGAAAACCAGAAATCGGACCAAAAACAGGGCTCCAAACCCCAAAATGGTTCAAAAACCGCCCGAAAATGGGTCCAAAAATGGGCCTGAAAACAGTCATGCACCCCAAAGCAGGCCCGAAAACCACCACAAAACGGGCTGAAAACAGGGCTGCACACCCAAAAACGAGCTGAAATCCACCTGAAAACAGGCCCAAAACCAGCCCAGAAAAAGGGGCTGCGTGCGGCCTGTTTCTGGCTGGCAGGGTGCTGCAGAAGGCAGCCATGTAGAACATATTCTTCCTATAGCCTATAAGGAGCCAATATGGAGTGCAGCTTAGGCATGGGAAACCAGGCATTTTCTAGGCAGCCCTGAGTATTTCTTGTAACATACTACCGTAAGAAGATAGAAGAATAGAAACAAATAATTCCCTCAACCCTGTCCAACTATTTACTAACCCTGCACTACTATTACTATTAATCTTCTCATCACTCATCCCCTCCCACTTGTGACTGTATGACTGTAACTTTGTCACTTGTATCCTTACGATTTATGCTGACTTTCCTAGTATGATTTGATCGCTTATTGTACCCTATGACTGTTATTATTAAGTGTTGTACCTGATGATTCTTGACTCTTGACGAATGTCTCTTTTCTTTTATGTACACTGAGAGCATTTGCACCAAGAGAAATTCCTTGTGTGTCCAATCACACTTGGCCAACAAATAATTCTATTATATTCTACCATAAGATGGGGATACATATAGTAAAAAGAAGAAAAAGGTGATTCAATTAAGCCACTAAATTACATTCCAGGACTGATGTTTTTCACATTTTTAATATTCTTAACTTAACTCATAGTTTTCTCTCTGGTTTCAATCTCAGATTCCACAATTCCATTCTGTTATACACAAAATTCCTTTTAAACTTACTAATATATTAATCTATTCATGGCTGAATAGATTTGTTTTTACTCTATCAAGAAGTAAGCATCACTGAATGTACTGTGACCTACTTCTAAATAAAATATGCACAGGGTTACAGAGAACATGAGGTCAGAAGAGTGGGACTCACCTCTGCTTCTGTTGATACTTTGCAAGTTTGGAACTGTTTAATTTAGACTTCCGGCGTGGCTTTGCTTGAGGCTCAAATATTGTAGGAACAGCCCCTTCCTTGAGACGATGATAGCCACTACAAAGGAAACAACCCCCACATATCAAAGTTGTTACTGGCTCAGAAAGCCCGAGATCTGGACTGTGGATCGCTGGAGGAGTAGGCAGATCTTCTGAAGGCTTTGGAATTAGCTAGTTACATTCCATTTTGAGTATTATTTGTCCAGCTTTTTCTATGTACAGACATATTAAATAAAGTAATTAATTTTGGCCACCTATATTTAGCCCTTTCCTTTCCTAATTCTGTTTGGTATCTACAACCCAGAAGTCTTGTAATGAAATTACACGGACGTGCCTACAAAAATCACCAGAGGCTGAACTTGAATGAGACTGTTAACTTTTCAGCTTAAAATGCAGCTCAAAGTAATCCTTTGGGTGTGTCACGCTTTGCCTGTTTTCACAAATTTGTCAGAAAGTTGATGGGATTAAAACTCAGAGCATCTCCCACCCTGTCTTTTCACCGGGCAGTAAGGTAGGGAAGCATTTCTAGAGAAAGCACTGGGCTATATCTTCCAGTTTTATTTAAAAAAAACAGTTTGTGTAAGTTGTTTCCCATATTCATAGTGTTTTAAAAATGAATGAGAGTCAGATGGAACAGGTATACTGGAAGGACCATTCCTCTCCACGGGAAGGATATAATCTATATTGATATCGTTTACTTTGCAAACTGTCTACTTTAACTCTGCATGCTCTTTCATGGTTTTCAAATATTTGAATTACCTACCTGGTGCCCACTAATTCAAAGCAATTCTTCTCAAAGTGCTTGGAGCAAAAATAAACGTATTTAGAGGCAGGGTCCCAGAGACCCTGCCCACTCATGTCCTTCCGCTGACAATTCTCCAACCATGTGGTTCGACGTGGATTGTCCTTTGGCAATCTGTAAGAAGAGACATTAAGTGATTGACTCATTGGAGATCAGGGGTCATATGCAGATTATGCATCTCTTTTTCCCATGCTCAAGTAAAATAGCTTTGATGGCAGTGTGGCTACCTCTGAAGGCCATCTATTGGGAGACTAGTGGTTTTCTTGTATAGTTGGTGGGCCTGGAGTCTGACCCAGCAGGGCACACAGTGTATGTTCTTACTGTCATGATTCCAGCAGTTGCCCTAACTAAATCATGAGCCTCGAGCCAATCTTCAAAAACTTCAAAGGATTTATTAGGAGCTAACATGTCGGTATGACCTGTATGTAGTCAATTCTGAGACACGTAATTCACTATCACCCTTGACCCTGGTTTTCCGCCACCCCTCTGGGTGTATCATAATTCATATTCTCCAACGAAACACATTCATAGCCAAGAGTCGTCAATCATGTTCTCCAATTAGGGATTTGCACGGTAGAATCTCTGGTCGCTTAGTTATAATCTTTGCAAGATAAAAATGGAATGCACTTTCGGTTCCAAACTGTTGCAATGCTCTTTCAAATTCCTTCCTGCCCGCCCCCTTTCTGTTCACGGCAACTCTAAAACATGCATAGAAATGTTTTATCAGCTGACACTTACATTCTTTATCCTACCAACTTTCAGCTTCACATGGGAATAGGAGTCTGCAAGGGCAAAGAATAAAAATCATTTCTCACCGATGGAAAGAAATGCCTCGATTGCGTGTTTCAGGTATATCACGAGTGCAACAGCCAGTAGCAGAGCAGTGACGGGGCATCTGCAAGAGGAAAAAAAAACATAGCATGTAACTCCCACTATTTTGAGGATCAAATCATACATTTTTTTCTTAAGAAGAGATAAGACAGGTACCCAGAAGACTCCAGAACTTGGTTAAAGTCTCAATATTCTCTACCAACAACTGTTGAAAGCAGAACTAGGTTTAGTTTACAGAATGGTTTAGAGCATGGTGTCAAACTCCCCATGTCACGTTGCCATCACGTGATGTTTTTCCCCTTCATGCAGCTGGGGTGGGCATGGCCTGCAAGTAGCTTGCATGTGACCATCTGGCCCACTGACTGCCAATTTGATGTCCCTGGTTTAGAGCTACATTTTAATCAATGGAAGGATACTGAAATCACTGTATTAATTAGCTGCCAGAAGTATTGTTCATCCACTACTCTGGCTTTGCAAAATACTCCAGCAAATTGTGTAAACTTTGACATCTTATCTTTTCAACATGATTATCAAACTAAGACTCCGAAGAAGGTGAATATTTTGACATATACTGTGCTTTTATACATTTTGTAAATTTTGGGATGTTTTCAATAAAAATAAAAGAGTAGAACTATTTTTTTTCTGAGGCTTGGTAATGTACTGTACGCAATGCCAGATTAATATACGGAAATCATCCCTGGGTGTGACAACGTGCATTAGCATTAATTTTTGAAAATGAACTTCCATGCAATTCAGATTTAAGGAAGCCTAAAATTTAGGAGCAAGAATTCTCCTTGCTAACAACCCAGTCATGTTGGCAAGATACTTTAAGGTTATTTGGACCTTTATATTGCCTGCCATTTTAAATACCGTTGATGCTGCAATTCCATGACTGGCTTTGCATTTTATTAAGCTCTGCTTTGAATAGGCAAGATTGAAAAGACTGGCGGTTGAAAGTTGATATTATTAGCTATGTTTAAATAATAGGACAACTGGTAGTTGAATGGCCTATTGTGACTCTGAACAACTAAATGATGGACTATGTCTTAATATAAACATGTGTATTAATACTAGGATTAGTCATGGTGATCTGACAACGAGCTGGAATAGAGGTAGAAATAAGAAATAGGTGGAATATTAGCAGATATATTTTTATGTAATAGAATGTAAATGATAATTAGATGGAAAGATTGAAAGATGGTATTACTATGAATGCTTAAATAATATCACTAGCATTAAAATGGAACATTGCAATATTGAGTAACTACTCCAAAACAATCATGTATGTATCAATACTAGGATTATATAGGTTTGATTAATGTAACAACTATATTTATTATTGCTGTTTGTATAAAAATGAATTATACCCAAAGGCCATACTGTCCACGTATTGATACTGATGTATATTTAAAAATAAAAATCCAATAAAACTTTTTTTAAAAAAGTTAGAAGATAAAAACTCTTAAGATGTCATAGTATTATTACTGTGAGCACTGTGTGAAAAATACCCAGAATTATACCCAGAGACCACATTATCTATATTTATTTAAAAATAAAAATCCAATAAAACTTAAAAAAAGATAAAAGCTCTGAAGATGTCATTGTATTATTACTGTGAGCCTTGTGTGAAAAATGTATTAACCCAGTCATTATCCACAAAAAAACTACAAATAAAACCATTAAAGAAAAGCATGAGGGAAATAGGAAGCATGGAGCATCATTGGGGCGTGGCTACAGCAGCCCGCTCTTTTCTCTCCCCCCTCCCCCTCTCCATTCCCCCCTCCCCAGCAGCCCTCCTAGAGCGGGAAGAACAGCCGGCACCACAGGGCCGGAGACTTGGGGAAGGGGGAGAGGTTGGCAAGCACGCGCAAGAACAGCTGCAGAAGGGCGTCAGGCGCCTCCGCGCGCCATCCCTCCCCCCCCCTTTCTTTTCTCCGTTGGGTCGCCTCACCTCCCCACTCCCATTGCTCGAGACGCCGCCGCCGCGGCTTGAAAGCTGAAGCGGAAAAGAGAATCGCGGGTCTTCTCGCGAGAAACTAAGCCCCCACGCCCGGCATAGATAGATATGTAGAGGTGCCACAGGCTATTTTCCTGAGGAGTTCTTTTGTACACGGAATGGTCGTCCAGAAAGATCTTTAATGCTTTCCCCCTTTTTCTGATTACTGTAGCTTCCTGTTCTTCTTTGGTTTGCCAGGTGGTTGCTTTCCCGGAAGGGAAAATAGCGTGGTTGGTGCGTGCATCTTCGTTTGGGAAGTGCTGCTCTCTACTTTCTTCCTATCTCTATAGATAGGTATCGGCTCTTTAGGAGCCGCCCTCCCTTCTAGCCAATCCTGTTATTCAACAGTTGCCTTCCACCAATTAATGCCAGCCTCCTTTTTATTACTCAAAAACCAGGACCAATTAAAGGCCTCCTGGGGCTGTGCAAAGGCGGGTTCTATTTATTTATTTTTTAAAGCAGAGGTTTCCAAACTTGGCAACTTTCAAGACTTGTGGACTTCAACTCCCAGAATTCCTCAAACAGCCATGCTGGCTGGGGAATTCTGGGAATTGAAGTCCACAAGTCTCAAAGTTGCCAAGTTTGGAGATCCCTGTTTTAAAGTGTGTTGGTGGATAATTCAAGGAGGAAAACAAAAATATAAATCAATTAATCAACAGTATCACATTCTCTTTTAAGGAAGCATTTTTTAAAGAATTTACAGGTAACATTGGAAAGATAAATGTACGGCTCCATTCAATCAATGGTTTGAAGATCTGATTACATTTGCTGCCTATAAGCAGATTGGCTTATATAGATTTTCTTTTTTTTCTATTATTATAAAAGCAATAAAATTTTATTAAATCCTCCAAAGTAGCTTTTTGTACTTAAAAATAAAAAATAAAGCACTCTTAACAAGATGTTAACTTTGGTTACATACAGAACCATTTATATTTCTTGCTAACTTTAAAAAGAATTCTAACCTCGATAAAATGTGTGATGGGTAGGCAGGTGGTATTATAGACATTACTTTTAAGCCATTTTGATAAGGATTGTATCTTTAGGTTACAATAGTAAAAAATACATTTAGTGCTTTGATTGGGTTTAGTAATAACTTTACTGGAATTGATAAGCATGAGAGATCTGTGGCAGCTTTGAAAGAAATACTGAAAATGAACCCAACAGCACTGCTTCTCCAGCTGTGGATAATCTATGACTGCAGATCAGAGGTGGTATTCAGCTGGTTCTGATCAGTTCTGGAGAACTTGTAGCGGAAATTTTGAGTAGTTCGGAGAACCGGCAAATCCCACCGCTGACTGGGCCTGCCCCCATCTATTCTCTGCCTCCCAAGTCCCAGGTGATTAGCTGGGTCTTTTTTGGTTGCCCTGCACAGGAGAACGGAGCTGGAAAGCAGGTTAGTGGGGTGGGGATGGAATGGGCATTTTGCAGTAACCTTCCTCAAGGAGTGGGAGGGAATGGAGATTTTGCAGTATCCTTCGCCTGCCATGCCCACCAAACCAAACCACACCCACCAAGCCACGCCCACAGAACCAGGAGTAAAAAAAATTGAATCCCACCACTACTGCAGATACCTTTTGTTGTTTGTTAGACATGTTTATTAAACTGCTGGATGCAGGTCTGAGGGAGGGTGTGTGTGCAGCCGGTATATTGTTCTGGGGCCCAGGGAGCTCAAAGGGGGCGCATGAAGGGGAGATTGGAAAAAAAAAAATTTTTTTTTTTTACAAAACCAAATTTTTAAAAAGAAAAAAAAATATTGGATATATACTTCATGCTCTATACTTGAGCAATGTGAAACTGCTTTATTTTCACTTTGTAGGTGTCACAGACTTAATTTGTGTGGAAATGATACCGCAGAATGCATTCCTGAAGTCATAACATACTTTGGAACTGAACAAACTGTTTACAACTTGTTTAGTTCTAGTCCAGTGATGGGAAATCTTGCAGAAGTGTATCGGCTGTTCTCTTCATGGCATGTCTAACACACGATGGTCACACATGACTGTGTTGAAAGTATAAAGCCCACCTCCCAGGCATCAAATTAGCATCAGAAAACCTCTTGGAGTTGAACCTAACTGCGAAAACAAGAACAGAGGTTAATGGACCTTTGTCTTGTGTCACATCCTTCATTTGTGTGATGTTTGTTGTATGGTATGGAGCAGAGGTAGTATTCAACCAGTTACTGCCCAGTTCTGGAGAACCGGTAGCGGAAATTTTGAGTAGTTCAGAGAACTACTTTCGTCGAGACCTGAAGACTTGGCTGTTTCAGCAGGCCGGCCAGGATTGACCATGGGGGCGGGTAGTTTTAATAGTATTGTTTATTATTGCAATTTTAATTGTTTTTAGCTGTTTCTTGTAATTTAGACTTGTCTTCATTTTAATATCTTTTTATTGTATATAAAGTCTAATAAAATAATAATAATAATAATAACTGGCAAATACTACCTCTGACTGGCCCCGCCCCCATCTATTCTCTGACTCCCATTCAGTCCCAGCTGATCAGCTGGGTCTTTTGTTGCCTACACAGGAGAACAGAGCTGGAAAGTAGGTTAGTGGGGGAAGAAATGGAGATTTTATTTATTTATTTATTAATTCGACTTATATGCTGCCCCCTCTCCCGAAGGACTCGGGCCGGCTTACAAAGTAAAAAACAACACGACAATAAATTAGATAAAACCAGATTAAACAAATCAAGCCGAATTAACACTAAACTCCCAGAATTAAAACTCTTAAAAAACCATCCCACCCCGGGGTCACAGCCCGGGTTGATTAAACAACCAGGTCTTCAGGTCGCGACGGAAAGTGCGGAGGTCAGGGGCCAGGCGGAGCTCCAGGGGAAGTTGATTCCAGAGGTCAGGGGCCGCGACAGAGTAGGCCCGTCGTCGGGGGACCGCCAGCCGGCACTGCCTGGCCGACGGGACCCCAAGGAGCCCCTGTCTGTGGGTTCGCACAGGGCGGTTAGTGTTCAATGTCGGCAGCAGTCGCTCCCTTAAATAATAAGGACCCATGTCATGAAGGACTTTGTATGTTAAGGTTAAAACCTTGAATCTCACCCGGAGCGCAACCGGCAACCAATGCAGGCCGCGCAGGAGGGGGGCAACATGGGAGAACCGGGGAACTCCCATCACCACCCGCGCCGCCGCATTTTGCACCAGCTGCAATCTCTGGATGGTATGCAAGGGCAGTCCTAAATAGAGAGCGTTGCAGTAGTCGAGTCGCTAACAAGGGCATGAGTGACCGTACGCAGGGCATCGCGGTCCAGAAATGGGCGAAGCTGGCGAACCAGCCGGACCTGGGCAAAAGCCTCCCTGGTGACGGCTCCCACCTGCTCCTCCAACCGGAGCCGTGCATCCAGGAGGACCCCCAGGTTCCTTGCCCTATCCACAGGGGGCAGCACCACTCCCCCTATGGTCAACGATGGACCATAGGGACCATTTTGCAGACCACTTTAAGAGGAATTGTCCTAAGGCCTTTAAAGGCAGAGGACCCATTGAGCATCCCCAGCCCTACTATACAAGTTATCAGAGGGAAAGGTCCAACTCTGGACAAAGATATCAAGATAGACACCCCAGTAGCCAAAGACACGATGTAAACCCGAGACGTAGAAAATCACCAAGCCCAATAAGGAGCAGGAGATCCAGTCGGGAGAACAATGGGACTGATACTAAATCCATGAATGGGATCAGAGACGTAGAACCGAATCTTGGTATAAACATAAGGGAAGGGGGATAATCATGTCGAGATCAGCAAATTTCCATGAAAACACAAACTGGAATAAGATACATTCAAATGAAATCATAATTGGCAAAGACACATTCAAAACCGATCAGGAACAAACACAACTTCACACACACACTACAAAAACAAAACCCAACAGAAATAGCATTAAGGTTAAGGTGTGGAAAGAAGGTCACCACATACTCAAAACCAAAGGTACAGATGAGTACAGTTCAGATGACTCATCGGAAAAAAATATCCCAACCGAAAACATACCCAGGAGATCACTAAGATCTAATAAGGGCAAAATTCCCAATACCTTAGGGGACTATGTGATGTCTATTGATACCACCAGTCACACCCAAAAATTATAATGACATACTCGCACTCCCATCAGATGAACAGCTAAAATGGAAAAAGGCCATGCAGAGGGAGATGGAAAGTATTAAAAAACTAGAAGTATATACCCCATCAAGAGTTCCAGAGAACAAAAAAATTATTGGTACCAGGTGGGTATACAAAATAAAACCCTTAGAGGGTAACAAAAATCTATACAAAGCAAGACTGGTGGCACATGGTTTCTTACAAAAATTTCCAGACGATTACATAGACCCATATTCTCCTACAGTGAGGGCAGAGAGTTTTAAGACAGCCTTAGTCATTGCCTCAATTCTAAATGAACACGGGTATCAATTCGATGTACAAACAGCATACCTACACGCACCACTAGATAAGGAATTATATGTCAGAGCACCACCAGGAATTGACTGTAATGAGGGGAAAGCCTTCATTAAGGTCTGCGACAATCGGGTAAGAGATGGTACGATTGTCTTTCCAAAACTTTAAGGCTAATAGGTTTCACCACCACATCAGCTGATAAATGTGTATTTATTAAAAGGGATCAAGGCATATATGAAAAAGTATTTGTCTATGTCGATGATATATTGTACATATGTAAAAGTAAATTTAAATGTGACCAATTCGCCAAAAAACTTCAAAAACATTTTTCATTGAAATCTTTGGGAAAAATCGATAAATATTTAGGAGTTCAGATTACCGAATCACAAAATGGTTCCATACTGTCACAAAAGGAAATGATTTAATTTAATTTAATTTAATAATTGGACTTGTATGCCGCCCCCTCTCTGAAAGGACTCGGGGCAGCTCACAACTAAAAATAACAACAATAAATACATTAAAAACAGATTAAACACTACAAGCCCACATAAAATCAATTTTAAAACCCCCTCCCCGAGAGGTCAATCCAGCCCGGATATTAGAATTACTGGAGAAATGCAATATGTCTGATGCCAAACCATCAGATACCCCCATGCAGACTGACTTCCTAAAGAACATTTTTAATAATGATGAGATATAAGGACAATACAGTTTATCGATCTACAATTGATTCACTACTTTATATAGCCAATTGGACTAGACCGGACATAGCATTATCAGTCAACTTACTCACAAGACACATAAATAACCCAAAAATGTACCACTGGAATGCGATCAAAAGATTATTAAGATATCTGAAACACACTGCTGATGCAGTTTTGTCGCTTAATCCAAAAACATCGAGCACCCCTAGACTTTCATGTTATGCAGATGCCGATTGGGCCGGAGATGTCAAAACACAAAAAAGTACTTCAGGGTATATTATTTTTCTGAATGATAGTCCTATCCATTGGTATACTGGAAAACAAAAACTTGTATCAACTTCAACTACAGAAGCCGAATTTGTTTGTTTATCAAAAGCCGCAATAACTTAATTTGGTTCGACGATTTAGTGATGGACATTTGGAAAGAACCTTCATACCCCATAATCATTCAGGAGGATAACAAAGCAGCGATAGATATATCCAAGGCCTATGCTGTAGGCCACAGATCAAGACACATCGACATTAAGTACAAACATGTGAGACAGTTGTCAGAAATTGGATTCATAAAAGCAGTACATTGTAAGACTAAGGAACAAACTGCAGATATTTTGACCAAACCCCTTCCCTCAAAACAACATTCATACCTGACAAAGAAACTGTGTATAAATATATAAATGGTGTATGATAATATCCATGTTAATGTTCCCTCAATGATAAATCAGTTTGACTTTAGAAGGGGGATTGTTAAGGTAAAATGCCAAACTGCTTTAGTCATATAAGAAAACATTGTCATTGCAGTTCCTCATGTTAAGCATACAAGTTCCATGATGCATCACTGCACATTCCCCTCCCACTAGGTATAAAAAGGTACTTACTTTTGGTTTTGGTCTCTCTCTCTCGTCTCTCTCCTGAAAGAATGATATACCTAAGAGAGAACATAGACATGATATAAGTTTATATTTCTACAATAAAAGGATTACTCTGATCATAAATATTTTTGAAGATTAATTTTGGCTAGATCCATTGAAAGTTATCAACAAGGATTAGTTGATATGTGGAGGAAAAGAAACCCAGAAGTCTCTCAGTTTACCTTCTATTCCAGCCCGCATAAATCGTGGTCTAGGTTAGATATGGCGTGCGTAAACAGTGAGTTAAACAAAGAAATTCAGGATATAAAGATTCTAACCAATATTTGGGCAGACTACAATCTAGTACAGATAATTTGGAAAAAACACATTTGTAACAGAAGTAGATGGACATTGAACTCACAAATATTGAAAGAAGAAAATTACATTCAAAAAATGAGGGAAGAACTAATTAACTTTTAAAAATTTAATAAAAAAGAAGATACCTAATTGCAGAATCTATGGGATACAATGAAGGCATATTTAAGGGGAATATGCATAGCTTATACTGTAAATAGAGATAGGAAAAGATGGAAAAAAACAAAATACTCTAACAAAAAAGATAGAAAATCTGGAAAACAGGCAAATGAAAGATTTGGGAGATGAGCAAATTAGGAATGAATTAGTACTAGCTAAGCACAAAATGAATATCTTGGAACAGGAGGAATTAATTAAGATTACAATTATTTCAAAATTATTTTGAACATGCAAATAAACCTGGTAGGTGGTTAGCGTACAAATTGAAAAAAGAAAACCAGAAAAGAACAATATATCAATTAGAGGATAAATATGGAATAATAGAGACAGATTTGGGAAAAAAAGGAAATTGTTAGGGAGTACTTTGAGGATTTTTATAAGCAGGATATAGTAGACCCAAGTAAAATATTTATTTATTTATTGGGACTTGTATGCCGCCCCATCTCTGAAGACTCGGGGCGGCTCGCAACTAAAAAAAACAACAGCATATACAACAATAAATAGTTAAGAAAAAAATTAAACTACCAAGCCCAACAAGTTAAATACTAAAAAACATAAAAAAACCAACCCACCGAAAAAGGGTCACAGCCCAGATTGGTCGAATAACCAGGTCTTCAGGTCATGGCGGAAGGTGCGGAGATCAGGGGCCAGGCGGAGCCGCAAGGGGAGTTGGTTCCAGAGGTCAGGGGCCACGACAGAGAAGGCTCATCATCGGGGAACCGCCAGCCAGCATTGGCCAGCTGGCGGGACCCCCAGGAGTCCTTGCCTATGTGCCCGCACAGGGCGGTTGGTGTTCGATGTCGGCAGGAGTCGCTCCCTTAAATATTGAGGACCCATGTCATGAAGGACTTTGTATGTTAAAACTAAAACCTTGAATCTCACCCGGAGCGCAGCCGGCAACCAATGCAGGCAGCGCCAGGAGGGGGGTAACATGGGAGAATCGGGGAACTCCCATCACCACCCGCGCCGCCGCATTCTGCACCAGCTGCAATCTCCGGATGGTATGCAAGGGCAGTCCTAGATAGAGAGCGTTGCAGTAGTCGAGTCTAGAGGTAACAAGGGCATGAGTGACTGTGTGCAGGGCATCTCGGTCCAGAAAAGGGCGTAGTTGACGAACAAGGCTTTAAACAAACTAAAGGAGGCGATTAAAAAACAAAAAAGCAATAAAATGCCGGGTCCAGATGGATTGAATTATATAAAGAATTAGGAGAAATATTAGACTGTGTTGTTAGAAGTCTGCAATGAGGTATTACTGGAAGCCAAAATTCCAGATCTTGGAAAGAAGCGTATATAACATTGATTTCTAAAGAGGCTGCAGATGCCAATTGTAATGTATTCAAATACTTACTTGTGATTGGCTGTTCCGATGGCGGGAAATCCAAGAGCTTTCATTGGACACAGACCGCGGGCAGCTGATTATAAAAGGCTGCCACGGTTTTTCCACAACGTCTGTGCTTGGCTGACTGTGAGCCTGTAAGAAATAAAGAGAGCTGTTTTCATGGAGCGTCCAGCGTTTGTTTCAAAACTTAACACTGGCGACGAGGATGAGACAAACCCACGCACAATTGCACAGAACAGAGCGATAAGATGACCAGAATCAACGCGCCGCCCACACCATTCGATCCCAAAACCGAAGATTGGGAGTTGTACGTCAACCGATTCCAGATGTTCCTCGAAGGGAACGATCTCGCAGCAATCTCGGAACAGAGGAAGAGAGCCGTGTTCTTAACACACTGTGGACCCGCCGTTTTTAAAATGGCAAAGGCACTGGCTGCTCCGACCGATGTGAAAATGATGGTTTGGTCGGATTTAGAACGACTCCTGAGAACACATTACACACCCCACGCCTCCTGTCTCATTCGCCGGCACGAATTCTACAGGCAAGACCAAAAAGGCGGCGAGAGCATAGGCGATTTTGTCGCAAGCCTGCGAGACATCGCCGGGGCGTGCAAGTTCCTAAATATGGAAGAAGCCATGAGGGACTGGGTCGTGTTAGGACTGAGAGACTTAACAACCCAAAGCAAGTTATTAATGAAGCCAAAAGTAACACTGAATGAGGCAATTGAGGAGGCCACCGCAGCGGAAGCAACAAAGAAATCTGCAGCTACTATGCGAAATATGAATAAAACAAGTTCCGAGCCAGAAGCCAAGAAAACCACCACCACACACCATGAGGACATCAAATCAGAATCGGAAGACGACAAGAGTGAAGAAGGGGTTAACCAACTCCAATCAGAGCGAGGGGTGAAAGACCGACCAAGGAGAAGAAGAGAATTAAATTGTGCTGGGTGCGAAGGGAACCACCCACGTTCTGAATGCCAATTCCTAGAGGCAATCTGCCTCCATTGTGAAAAACTGGGACACATCGCACGAGCATGGAGAGCAACAAAGAACCACTCACCGAGAAGGAAGTGAAGCCCAAACCCAAAGGACAACAGAATTGGAAGCAGATGGAACCAAAGCACGAAGAATAAGTGAGAACGAGAAACAATTGGCGGGAGAAGTGAGACACACCAGACATTCAAATACCACAAACAGCTGCAAAGTACATATACAAGTCAAAATAGAAGGGAGACCATGCCAGATGGAAGTAGACTATGGATCATATTTATCAATGGTCTCCTAGGACACTATAAAGAGACTACTTCCAAAGATAAGCAGAAACCAATTTAAAAGACAACCTTTAACTTTGAAGGACTACCAAGGAAACCAAATCCCTGTTTTAGGGACCGGAAACTTCAAAATAAGTTTCAAAAGTCATTCCAAAATACTACCGCTAACGATTGTGGACCGAGATTGGCCCAACCTGTTGGGACTAGAATGGTTCGAGCCATTGGGAATCGCGGTCACCAGAATCCACAACATCGGCGAGATGGACTGGGAGGAAACCCTGATGGCCGAATTCCAGAAAGTTTTCGATGGGGAGCTAGGCAAGTACTTGGGGACCCCAATATTTTTTAACATAGACCCAACCATAACCCCTATCTGACTAAAAGCCAGGCGAGTCCCTTTTGCACTCAAGCCAAAAATTGACAAGCAATTAGATAAACTCATCGCGCAAGGGGTTTTGGAACCAATCGATCACGCGAAGTGGGAAACCCCTATAGTCACACCAATAAAACCAGACGGATCTTGAAGACTCTGTGGGGATTACAAGGGAACCCTGAACCATGCACTGCAACAAAGTGCATACCCCGTCCCCATCGTACACCATTTACTTCACTCTCTGGGGGCTGTGGAGTTTTTGCCAAACTAGACCTTGCACAGGCCTACCAACGACTGCCTGTGGATACAGAAATGGGAGAAGCACAAACAATCGTGACACATTGAGGGGCATTTAAATGTAACAGACTACAGTTTGGACTCAGCGTGGCTCCCGGAATATTCCAGAGTTTAATGGAGCGATTGTTACAAGGGATAAAAGGGGTGGTACCATATTTTGACGATGTCCTGGTATCCGCCAAGGACAAAAACCAACTATGTGACCATCTGAGGGAAGTCCTTCAGAGATTCAAAGAAACGGGACTCAAAGTAAAAACAGAAAAGTGCCAACTAGCAGCCAGCAAAGTTGAGTTTTTGGGATATTTTAATAGATAGTAAAGGAATCCACCCCACGGAAGCAAAAATGAAAGCAATCAAAGAAGCCCCCAGACCCACAACTAAAACAGACTTACACGCATTCTTGGGCCTCATTAACTTTTATAATATGTTTTTACCACAGAAAGCGACGATAGTGGAACCACTACACAGGCTCCTTGACAAAAAAGCAACATGGATCTGGGGAAAAAGGGGAGAAACAGCATTCTGGAAAATAAAAAACTTAATCATATCTGATTGGGTGTTAATGCAGTATAGCGAAACATTACCATTAATTCTCACTTGTGATGCATCCCTGTTTGGCGTAGGAGCTGTACTTAGCCACCAATTACCCAATGGAAAAGAAGCGCCAATAGCATTCTATTCGAAAACCCTTAAAAAAAACTGAACGAAACTACAGTCAACTAGACAAAGAGGCCCTGGCAGCAGTCACCGCAATAAAAAATACCATGAATACATTTACGGAAGAACCTTCACATTAATCACGGACCACAAACCTCTCCTAGGAATCATCGCAGGGGATAAAGCCACACCGAACATATTATCTCCCCGCATGACAAGATGGTCCAAATTCCTAGCCACTTACAATTACAAACTAATCCACCGGCCGGGGAAAGACATAAGCCACGCAGACGCCTTAAGCCGTTGTCCCCTACCTGACACAGAAGAGGATCCAGCACCCGCCACATACACCTTCCTCATAGAGACATTAGAAAAACTACCGGCAACAGCAATGGAGATTGCGAGAGAAACAACGCGAGACAGACTTCTAGTGCGTATTTTGAACTGCGTAAAAAAAGGGTGGCCAGAGACTGAGCTGGACGAACCCACCAAACCTTTTAAAACTAGGCAAACGGAACTCTCAATACTTAAGGGATGCATACTATGGGGGGACGGGGTAGTTATACCTGAAAGACTAAGGGAAGGGGTATTAGAAATGATGCATGCGGGGCACCCAGGAATTGTGAAAATGAAATTGTCAGCCTTCAAGATTTCCCTCTTTTGCTTTGCATCTTTTGGCTGTCATAAGTAACGGGGGGAGGAGGGGGGACTTGATTATGGGAAGTGAGCTGGAGGTTTTGTTAAGAAGTATATCAGTTGGGGGATTTTGCTTTGATTTCTGTCTTATGCTATGCACTACCTGACAGAAATCCTTAGCTAGAAGTTATGTGTGGTGGCCAGGGATGGATAAAGAAATAGGAGAGTGGGTGGCAACATGCAAGAACTGTCAAGACTCCAGGCCAACACCCCCCACAGCCCCTAAACAAGAGTGGGAAACACCCAGGGGACCCTGGTCTAGATTACACATAGATTTTGCGGGACCAACTAAGGGACACACGTTCCTAATAGTTGTTGAAGCTTATTCAAAATGGTTGGAGGTAATTCCTATGAAAACCACAGAGGCAGTTATTAGACAACTTAGAAAACTATTCGCAACACATGGATTGCCAGACTTAATAGTATCTGACAATGGACCACAGTTCACTGCCAACCAATTTGAGGGATATTTAGCTCAAAATGGCATCAGACATGCTCTCACAGCACCGGGACACCCGTCAACAAACAGACGGGCTGAACGTACGGTGAGATACACAAAAGAAACATTACAACAACTAGGGCCAGGGGATATACAAGAAAAAGTGGATAAAATACTAAGCATACAACACATAACTCCCAGTGCCACAACAAACAAGAGACCAGCTGAACTACTGATGGGGAGGAAGCTAAGATCACATATTTAGACAGACTGCACCCCACTTACAATTGGGAAAAACCAATAGACACATCAACAAAACCCGGACATTTAAAACAGGGGACCCTGTGTATGCAAAAAACCTCTTAGAGGACCCTGTGGGATACCGGCAAAAATACACAAATAACCGGGCCCAGATCATATAGACTAGAAACTACAGATGGGTTACTCTGGAAGAGACATACAGATCAACTTAAGAGCCAGAACAATAAGAGAAAACAGGGCAGGAGATCAAGGGGGAGGCCCCTTAACCAAAAAGAATACAACCAAGGGAGCTGGGGAGGACTCCGCAGATAATCATACCACAGGGGAAGGGGGAGACCCTTCAAACAAACAAACATTAACTACAGGAAGAAGGGAAGACCCCCAAAACAACACAAGTGGGGAAGCGGAGGGAGAAACCCCTCAACAACAGAACAAAAACCACTGGGGAGGGGGAGACCCTCCAAACATAAGAACACGAACAGAACAGACCTACACAAAAACCACAAGAACACCTAGCCCCGGTCGGAAAACGCAGGCTCGTACCTGATGGCGAAGTACAAGGCAGCAGAGACGGGCCGGGGAAAATCCGGTTAGCAGGGCCAGGAGGGAGTGGCATAGCCGACTCGACCTTCCAGGAGTTTCCAAAGGGGAAGCCTCGAGCAACAATAGACCCATCCAAACAGCTCGAGGCTCAACCCACGACTAAGCCGTGCAGGTCTAGTCGCACCCATAGACGCCCTGCCTACTTGCGTGATTACGCACAGTAGGCGGCGCCTGATTGGATGGACTGGACCATGTGGGGAGGGGTGTAATGTATTCAAATATTTACTTGTGATTGGTTGTTTCGACGGCAGGAAATTCAAGAGTTCTCATTGGACGAGGACTGCACGCAGCCAATTATAAAAGGCTGCCGCAGTTTTTCTGAACCGTCTGTGCTTGGCTGACTGTAAGCCTGTAGAAGTAAAGAGAGCTGTTTTCACGGAGTGTTGGCGTTTTGTTTCAAACAGAAGAAGCCTGCAAATTGAACTACAGATGCTAGTTTTGTGGCAGCTGAGGAAATAGTCAGACACCGGAAGGGAATGCTCACTTTTCCTGAACTGGAACGGCCAGAGTGGCTGGAAAAGCTACACTTAATGGTAGATATGACAGTGTGCTTGAATACGCTGGACAAAACATGCAGGGGGATTTGTGGACAAATGATTATTCTGAAGTCAGAGAAACTTGCTACACAGAAAAGCATCAAAGGCAGAACAGGAGAGGGTATCTATGAAAAGGTTTGCCAAACTGTAAATGATTTGCAGCTGGACTGGGCTAAACTAGCCAGTGTGAAAACTGATGGTGCTCCAGCATGGTGGGGTGTATGAAGAACACAACCACTCGCATCCAACAACCATACATTGCCTTATCCAGCAGCACATGCCCAAGATGGTGGACAGCAGCTAGTGAGTCTTTTTCCCGTCGAAGGTGCCGGTTTTCTTGTCCTTGGGGAGTGACGAGAGTGAGCAGTGGCCAGTCTCATGCTCGACCAACAGCCCCCTGGATTGCTATGAGAGGGCGTCTAGGGAACGAGACGACCTAGTTGATTGGATTCTTACCTATGTGGAGACTTTAACATCACCAATATCACTAATAGGACATGTCACTTACATCTCTCGGCTATCTGTTCCTTCGTCAACGGGACACTTATTACTATCAGATGCAGACTTATCTGGCTGCAGAATTGTGGGTTCTGAGGGATTCCCCCCTCTCTCAGGCTTCGCCTGCCGGATTACCCCTAGCCTATCTCGAGGATGGATCATGGAATCCAGAGAGATGGCATGGCGCGGGAAGGGGTAGGGGGAGGGATAGAAAAAAAGGACCCAGGGCTCCTTTGTTAAAATTCTTGTTTCAACTTTTATGGGGGTTAGGGAGGGGAGGGGGTCTATTACTGGGACCTCAGTGCAGCCTGAGACAGGGCCGTGGTTGGGTGGTGTAGGCGGGGGCCTGCGGGACTCTGGGCAGAACAGTGGGATCTGTGATCCCCAGGGTGGTTGGAATGGGCAGGAGCCAACGAGGCGGGGGGCCATATCATGTTAGGGGAGCGTGCCCCTGCTACATCCGAGCTGTGGCATGCTCCGACCCCTCAGCCGCTTCTCAATGCCTGGGGGTTTCGGGATCTAGGACCCCTGGACTCCGGCTGGTGTACTTTAATGCCAGGTCCATGGTTAATAAAGCACCCCTCCTCCGTGAATTGATTGAGGAGGCCACGGACCTGGCCTGCATCACCGAAACCTGATTGGGGCCAGAGGGTGGAGTCCCTCTGGTTGATATATGCCCCCCAGGTTTCCGGGTGTTACACTGGTCACGACCCCAGGGAAGGGCTGGAGGGGTGGCTGTTGTTATTCAGGAGGCCCTGTTTCCAAGGGAGGTCCCTGCTCCAGAGATAGGCGGGTGTGAGTCCCTCCTCCTGAGGTGTGGGCCTCATGGGTGGATGGGCGCTGCTTACATACCTGTCCCCCAGCTGTGTATCAGCTGCCCTGCCTGGGCTGCTCGACATCGCTGGGTGGCGGTGGAGTTCCCAGAGCTTATGGTTCTGGGTGACTTCAACCTGCCTTCCCTGGGTGCGGCATCAGGTTTGGTCTAGGAATTCATGGCCTTCATGGAGGCCATAGGTCTGACCTAGATAATAGATGGCCTGACCCATGAGGGGGGCAACATGCTCGACCTGGTTTTTGTCTTGGAGCAGTGGCATAGTGGTCTGGGGTACGGTGATATAACTATTCATCCCGTTCCATGGACAGACCATTATCTCCTACAGCTGGTCTTCCATCAAGCTGCCCCACACCGCTGGGATGAGGAGCCACTCAGGTGGTTCTGCCCCAGGTGCCTGATGGACCCTGAGAGTTTCCAGGCAGAACTGGGTTTTTTTCCTACATGCCTTACCCACAGCCCTGCCGAGGTCCTCGCGGCTGCCTGGCAACAGTCAGCCGTGGGGGCTTTCGACAGGGTTGTCCCCATGCGTCCCCTTTCTCGGCGCAGATCCCAGTTAGCTCCTTGGGGTGCCGTCCACAACTCAATGTCGCTTGGCGGCGACCCGGGGGAGGGCCTATTCTGTGGCGGCTCCCACTCTATGGAATCAGCTTCTGCCGGAGCTCCGGCTGGCCCCTGATCTCCGCACCTTCTGTCACGATTTAAAGACCTGGTTATTTCCGCAGTCCGGGCTGTGCTGACCTCCGGGGTTGATTGTTTTAACTTTGGGGTTTTAAATTCAATTTGGCTTGTATTTTGTTTAATTCGCTTTTTAGGTAACTTATTTATTGTTGTGTTTTAGCTGTGAGCCACCCAGAGTCCTTTTGGAGAGGGGGCGGCATACAAGTCAAATTAATAAATAAATAAACAAGCGCTGTGTTGTAAATCACTGAAGTGGGGACTCTGACATGAAAGTTGTAGTGTCTTGTGTTAACTTCATTAGGGTACATGCACTAAACCACAGTTCAGGAATTCCTATTTGAGCTAAATGTTGCCTATGAAGATATTTTGTACTACAAAGAAGCCCGTTGGCTGAGTCGAGGGGGTTTTGAAATGCTTTTATGACTTACTTTGGCAGATTTCGGCTTTTCTGATTTCAAAAAACAAAGTACCAGAGCTCAAAGATAAAGAATGGAAACAGCACCTTGCTTTTCTGACAGATGTAACAGAGCTACGCAACAGTTTCAGGGTGCAATTTCAAGGACAGGGAAAGCAAAATTCGACCTCCTCATTAAAGGAGACTGATGGAGGAATACTTCTGTCACCTCCCTACTACTTAAAAGCCATAGGGCTGAAAAACCAACAGTTGCATTCCCAAACAAAAAATGTGTGTATTCACTGGAAATGTTGCAAAGGGAGTTTCAAATGAGATTTCAAGAGTTTCATGTATGTGAAACGGACATAGAGAGAACTTTTCTGGAACACATTTTCTGTTGACACTGAAATTATCTGTCTGATTTTCTGGGCTGTAAAAATAATGCAGAAAGACAGCTGGGAGTTTTGGAATGGATATTAATTTCAGGAAATATGACTTATTGGTAGTTAATCATTGGTCTGCGCATGCCCAAGATGGCAGACGGACGCTGAAGAGGCTCCCGAGGGTGTGGTATAGCTTTTGGCGAAAGGGTGCTGTTGGAGATTTCCTGACTGATTCGCCGGGAGAGCGAAGCGGAGTTGGTCTGGTTTCGAGGTGGCTGGGTGGTCTGTGAGCCGATACCCGGGCTCCCGAACTGAGCGATCACTCCGTGACTGCAGGAAATGGCGGCGGTTGCTGCCGGGAGACTTCGGCGGCCTGGCAGTTTCTCTGGCGACAGGGTTGTGGTCAGAGCGACGTTGGAGCGGCGATGGCAGGCAGCGGTTGGAGCGGCGGGGGCGACGATGTCAGGTGCCTCGGCGGAGGCTCCGACCGTGGTCTCGTTGGACGGAACAGCTGCGGCGGTGATGGCAGAGCGCGGGAGGAGGGCAATGCGCCGCCAGGAGAGAGTCGGCTGCGGTGAGCTTTGCGGCCTGGCGGCCTGGATATTTATGGGGGCCACAGGGGCTGCGGAGGCTGGACGGCTGTTGGCCCAGCGGGGGTTAGAATAGACATTCCCCCGCGGTTGGCGTTGGCCATTTTGCAGCCCTGGACCCTGACCATGATGAGCTAACTCACGCCTCCTCTGGACTTCCTGCCCACCTTAGCAGCTGTGTTGTCCTGACCTATTGCTGCTGGCTTCCGGCCCCATTGCTGTGTGAGGGCAATGGGTGGACTATCCTCTACTGTGAGAGAGAGTTTAATCGGCCCTTCAGCTTCAAGTCTGTTTTTTGACCACCGTGGTGAGAGAGCGGTTGGTCATTTAGTACCATCTTCGGCCCCAAGCGGTTGTGAGAGGCCCGTTTGTGGTGCTAGACTTCTTGGATGCTGTTGCCTGGACCTCTTTCTCCTTCGGATTTTTCTTTACATCTTATAACATCTACACCTGGTTACATTCGACACCATGCTTAACCTTCACCCTTTATGACTTTTGTGACTCACTGTTATGGGGGCTTATTCGCGACCGGAATTGTGGGCCCTCAGGACTGCACCTTTGTCCTTGAGTTGGCCCAGTGGGTTGTCGACAGCTTACCTTGATGACGGATCTTGGGATCCCGAGAGGTGGCATGCTGTGACCAAGGGCTTAAATTTTAAATTAGGACTTAAGGGTAGGCTTTTAAAAATTTTAATTCGATGTTTTAAAGGGATAGGGAAGGGGGTAGGGATGAGGGGGTCTCTTTGCAGCCCGGGATGCGGCGGGAGGGGGTGGGGGTCAGGGGCTGGCGGGGCTCCAGGCCCCGAGGTGGGGGCCGCGATTCCCAGGGTGGTCGGGATCAGGAGGACGTCGAGGCATAGGGCCATGTCAGGTGATGGGAGTGCGCGCCCGACACTTAAGACCGGTCACGCGCTCCGACCCTATGGCCTCCTCCCTAGGGGGCAGCAGAACTGGGACCCCTGGGCTTAGGCTGGTGTATTTTAATGCCAGGTCTGTGGCTAATAAGTCCTCCCTCCTCTGGGAAATCATCGAGGAGGAGGCTGCGGACCTGACCTGTATCACCGAGACCTGGTTGGGCCCGGAGGGAGGTGTCCCTCTGGTTGAACTGTGCCCACCAGGTTTTCAGGTTTTGCACCGACCACGGGCCCAGGGAAGGGGTGGTGGGGTGGCCGTGGTTATTCGGGAGACCCTGCTTCCAAGGGAGGTCGCAGTTCCAGAGATAGGCGGGAGTGAGACCCTCCTCGTGAGGTGGGGGCCTGTAGGGGGGTCTGCTGCCATACCTTTCCCCCAGCTGTGTGGCAGCGGCCCTACCTGGGCTTCTCGATCTCCTCTCGGGGGTGGCGGTGGAGTTCCCTGACCTTATGGTCTTGGGGCACTTCAATTTGCCTTCCCTGGGGGGGTCGGGTTTGGCCCAGGATTTCATGGCTTCTATGGAGGCCATGGGCCTGACCCAGTTGATTCAAGGCCCGACTCATGAGGGGGGAAATACTCTTGACCTAGACAGAGGGCAAGCTACTTCTACAGTCTTGCCCGTTCCATGGTCTGATCACTATCTCCTACGGCTGGTCTTCCAACAGGCCGCCCCCCACTGCTGGGATGAGGAGCCACCTAGGTGTTTCTGCCCCAGGCGCCTGATGGATCCTGAAAGGTTCCAGGCAGAACTGGGGTTTTTTCCCTCTTCTCTTGCCCACAGCTCTGCCGAGGATCTGGCAATGGCCTGGCAACGGGCTGTGTCGAAAGCCCTCGACAGGGTTGTCCCCATACGTCCCCTTACACGTCGTGGATCGGTTTGCTCCTTGGTATACTGAGGAGCTCCGGGAGATGAAACGTCATCGTAGGGGTTTAGAGAGCAGGTGGAGGTCTACCCGTTCCCAATCCGATCATGCCCAGCTAAGAGCCTACATTAGGACTTACCTGGTGGCTATGGGAGAAGCGAGAAGGTCTTATCTCTCCACTCTCATAGCATCCGCAGATAACCGCCCAGCCGCCCTGTTTCGGGTTACCCGTTCCCTCCTTCATCTCGAGGGAGGGCCGGACCCGTTGCAGAGTAGGGCTGAGGAGTTTGGTCAATATCTGTCGGATAAGATCACTCGCATTTGGGACGGTTTGTCCTCTGATTTGCAGTGGTCTGAGGAACGAGTTGCTGGTAGTCTGGCCACTGTTACCTGGGATGAGTTCGATCCTGTTTCTGAGGATGAAGTGGACAGGATCATGCGGCAGTTGAGTTCCACCACATGTTTGTTGGACCAGTGTCCCTCCTGGCTAACTTATGCCGCCAGGGAGGCCACCTGCGGTTGGCTCCGGGCAGTTGTCAAGGCTTCATTGAGGGAGGGTGTCTTTCCCTCCGCCTTGAAGGAGGCGGTGGTGAGACCCCTCCTGAAGAAGCCTGCCCTGGACCCGACCGTGTTAGACAATTTCCGTCCGGTCTCCAACCTTCGCTTTTTGGCGAGGGTTGTTGAGAGTGTGGCGGCTCAGCAGGTTCCACTTTTCCTGGATGAAGCAGACTACCTGGATCCGTATCAATCGGCTTCCGACCGGTTATAGCACGGAGACGGCATTGGTCACGCTGATGGATGATCTCTGGAGGGCCCAGGACAGGGGTTTTTCCTCTGTACTGGTCCTATTGGACCTCTCAGCGGCTTTCGATACCATCGACCATGGTATCCTTTTAAGGCCACCTCAGGGGTTGGGAGTGGGGGCACTGTTCTTCAGTGGTTCTCCTCCTACCTCTGGGGCGTCGCATCGGTGTTGGTGGGAGGGTGATCCCAAGGGCTCTCTCTTGTGGGGTCCCACAGGGTCGGTCCTTTCCCTCTCTTGTTTAACATCTACATGAAACCGCTGGGTGAGATCATCCGTGGTTTTGGGGTGAGATTCCATCAGTACGCTGACGACACTCAGCTGTACATTTCCACCCCAAACCAGATCAGCGATGCCCTCTCCCTGATGTCCGGGTGTTTGGATGCGGTACAGATCTGGATGAGTAGGAACATGCTTCGACTCAACCCGGCCAAGACTGAGTGGCTGTGCGTGCACGGCGCTCGGCCCAATCAAGATTGTCCATCTTTGGCCATAGGGGGAGAGGTGTTGCCCCCTGTGGACAGGGCGCGGAATCTGGGGGTCATCCTGGATGCACGGCTCCGGTTGGAGGAGCAGGTGGGGGCCATCGCCAGGGGGCCTTTGCCCAGCTCCGTCTTGTTCGACAACTTCGCCCTTTTCTGGACCGGGACGCCCTGCGCACAGTTGCTCATGCCCTTGTCACCTCTAGACTCGATTACTGCAATGCTCTCTATTTAGGACTGCCCTTGCATACCATGCGGAGATTGCAGCTGGTGCAGAATGCGCAAGGGTGGTGATGGGAGTTACCCGGTTCTCCCATATTACCCCCCTCCTGCGCTGCCTGCATTGGCTACCGGTTGCGCTCCGGGTGAGATTCAAGGTTTTAGTTTTGACATTTATTTTATTTATTTTTTTATTTTTAATTACATTTATATGCTGCCCTTCTCCGGAGACTCAGGGCAGCTTACAATTTTTGGGATACAACCCAGTGTGCTCAGCAATAGCCTTCATTCCATTGTATATGCCTGCTTATTACTAAGCAGCATTTTTACAAGGTCAGCTAATTGCCCCCAACAATCTTGGGTCCTCAATTTACCTACCCCGAGAGGATGGAAGGCTGAGTCAACCTTGAGCCTGGTGGGATTGAGCCTACAGCAGTTGTAGGCAGCTGGAACTTAAGTGCAGGCAATTAACAGCCTGAGCCACCAAGGCCCATTCAAAGTCCTACACGACATGGGTCCTCAATATCTGAGGGAGCGTCTTCTTCCGACATCTAGTACCGCCACCCTGTGCAGCTCATAGGCAAGGACTCCTGGTCCGTCGGCGGGTCAATGCCGGCTGGTGACTCCCTGACGATGAGCCTTTTCTGTCGCGGCCCCTGACCTCTGGAATCAACTGCCTTTGGAGCTCCGCCTGGCCCCTGATCTCCGCACCTTCCGCCGTGAATTAAAGACCTGGTTATTCAACCAACCCAGGCTGTGACCCCTCCCTGGGGGAGGGACGGTTTTAATGTTTATTATCGTTATGTTTTAATATTTGGGCTTGTTGTTGGTTTAATGATTTTTTAAATATTTATTGTTCTGTGTTTTTAGTTGTGAGCCGCCCCGAGTCTTCGGAGATGGGGTGGCATACAATTTCAAATATAAATAAATAAATAAAATAATAAGGGAGCAAGAGTTAGAGAAGAGGGTAGCGTACAGCGAGTACTAGACTTTGAGTACTGGTATGTGTGTTGCCTAGAGACCCGTGTGGTTGTGTTGCGTGGTTGCAGCTTTGGAGCCCACTGGTATACATAAAGGAACCTGCGGCATCCAGGAATATTTGCGGAAGCTATAGAGAGAGGGGTGCCATACTGAATCCATAATTGAGGACTGCATCAGCATTATGGTTCCTCTCAAAGGGTCATGTGAGGGACGCCTGTGGCACTCCCGGCAAAGAGGGGAATGGGAATGCGGAGAAATAACTGACTCTCAGTTACCTATACCACCCCCACCCCTTCAGCCTCTCAACTGGTTGCAAACCCACTACCACATGAACTGCTGGCCAAATGCAGATGTGCCCTCCTGGTAGCTGTGGCAGACCATTTCAAAGACGCCAAGATGGAGGCCGAGGAGCTGACCCAGACAACCTGAGACTTGCAGAACGGAGACATCAGCCACAAGCAGTGCAGGGCTCGCCTCAACCAACATGCTCAGAACTCTTTCCCACACAAGCAGAAACCATCTGTAGTCTGACCCGAAACTGCAACCTGCCAACGGAGCAAGAAAATCATCCGTAGAGAAAACTACCCTAGCATCCAGAAGCTCTACAAGCTCCAGCAATACAAAGTTGCCTCTGCTGTACTGTCCGGATGGCCTGCTGAAACATCCAAGTCTTCAGGTCTCGACGAAAGGAGCGGAGAAAAGGACAGAGAGAGACTTTTTCTGGAACACATTTTACAGACACTGAAGTTATCCGTCTGATTTTCTGGGCTGTAAAAATAATGCAGAAAGACAGCTGGGAGTTTTGGAGTGGATATTAATTTCAGGAAATATGACTTATTAGTAGTTAATAAGGGAGCAACAGCTAGAGAAGAGGGTAGCTTACAGCGAGTACTAGACTTTGAGTACTGGTATGTGTGTTGCCTGTGGTTGTGTTGCGTGTTTGCAGTTTTGGAGTCCACTGGTATACATAAAGGAACCTGCGGCATCCAGGAATATTTGTGGAAGCTATAGAGAGAGGGGTGCCATTCTGAATCCATAATTGAGGACTGCATCAGCATTATGGTTCCTCTGAAAAGGTAATGTGGGGATGCCTGTGGCAGTCCTGGCAAAGCTGGGAGGGGGGTTGCGGAGTAATAAGAGACCAAGGCTTGCCTCATCAAACAGACAAGCCCCGCCCCATCCCCCAGACGTGAGGACGAAAGGGGCCCCCACTGCTGAGCTGAAGACAGTCCATGGGACAAAAGGCAGGCAGGACGGAACCTTTCTATCCTGCTCTACGAGTGGAGAGTTGGTTTCTAACAGAAAGCCACTTGAAGAGACTAGAATAGGGTCGGCAACCATGTGGCACTTTCACCCCTCTGCGCGGGCTTTGTCGCTCAAAACATGTTGCACAACCACCAATCGACACCTGCCGGCCGCGATTTATTGAGCTTTTCAACCATTGGTAGGCCAGCCATGGATAAATCCAAGAAAACTTTCAGAAGAAAACAGAAAGTTTAAGGGTACGTGGGCAGATTCATTTGGTTTCACTGCTGACGATACTGGTTTAGCAAGATGCTTACTGTGGGGTGAGAGATAGGCCAACAACAAAAGTTGAATGTTGAAGACATTTCTAGAATAAACACTCAGCCTTTGCTGAAAAATATTTGGATGGAGAAAAGAAGAAGCAGGTCATTTCGGAACTGATGCAGGTGGTTGATCTGAGCAAACATCATTTTAAGAAGTGGGTGAAGCCTGCAAACTCAACTACGGATGCTAGCTTTGTGGCCGCTCAGGAAATAGTCAAGACACGGGAAGGGAAGCCTCACTTTTCTTGAGGTGGAGCAGCCAGAGTGATTAGAAAAGCTACAGATGACTATGACTCTCTTAACTGGAACATAGTCCAAGGCTTGGGCATCTCCATGTGGCAACCGCTGGATAAGGTATAGATGGTACTTGTGACCTTTGTTCCTGGAACTAAGACCTCTTCATTACCACACCGACAGTCACTGGGAAAAGGGGATGATGAAGACGACACTCTTCACTCTCCTTGCTCCATACTTTCCAGGCCGTTCGCAGGAAGGTATCAAAAGCTCCAGCTAACTAAACGAAACCTACCTGTAGAACATCCAGAGAGAAAGGGCAAAGATGGATGAAGCAAATCCACTACCACATGAACCGCTGGCCAAATAGAGACCTGCCCTCCTGGTAGCTGTGGCAGACCATTTCAAAGACGCCAAGATGGGGGCCGAGGAGCTGACCCAGACAACCTGAGACTTGCAGAATGGAGACATCAGCCACAAGCAGTGCAGGGCTCGCCTCAACCAACATGCTCAGAACTCTTTCCCACACAAGCGGAAACCATCTGTAGTCCGACCAAACTGCAACCTGCCAACGGAGGAAGAAAACCATCCGTAGAGAAAACTACACCTACCATCCAGAAGCTCTACAAGCTCCAGCGATGTGAAGTTGCCTCCACTGTACTGTCTGGACGCTGGAGAAATGCGCACCCAGCGCCGCTGCCATCAGAGATGAAGAGCACTGGTCGGCAGTATCGCAACACCAAGTGTAAACGCGAAAGTGAACCTGCAAAGCCATCTGCAGTCCTGTGGTCCCTTATGGAAGATTGTCCCATCGGAAGTACCATCGAAGTTATGGCAGTCCTCCATGGCACCTGGCCTGGCACCTGGACTGACAGAATACCAGCCGAGGAGCTGCTGACCTGGACCAGCCCTCCTGGGACCAGAATACTAAACTGATAGCGACTGGTCGTGGCCCGTTGAAACAAGGGGTTCACAAGGGGTGTTTCTGCCCAAGACGGAGAATGGGACTCCTATGGGACTATGGCTATCGCCATAGCCTCAACCATCTTATAGGCATTCCACAAGGTCCTGGCCTGGCACCTCTGAAATACACTTCCCAGCCTAATAAACTCAGATTTATTGGAAGGAGTGGAACTTTTGGATTGAGAGAGAAGGTGGATTATGTTAGTTTGGGGAACTGTTCTCCAGAAATAGGGCTTATAAGAAGTGGTTCATAAGGGTGCAAGAGCTAGAGAAGGTAAAGCAAGTACTAGGCTTTGAGTACCGTGTGTGTATTGCCTAGAGACCCGTGTTTGTGTTGGGTCTTTACAGTTTTGGAGCCCGCTGACCTGGCTATACGTAAAGGAACCTGAGGCATCCAGGAATATTTTAAGCCATAGAGACAGCGCGAATTCATAATGGAGGACTGCATCAGCATTATGGTTGCTCTCAAAGGGCCAAGGTGGTGGTGGTGGTGAGTGTGCTTGGGTTAACTTCATTAGGGTACATGCACTAAGCCAAAGTTCAGGAATTCCTATTTGAGCTAAATGTTGCCTATGAAGATATTTTGTGCTATACAGAAGCCCATTGGCCAAGTCAAGCGAGTTTTGACACATTTTTATGACTTACTTCGGCAGATTTCTTCAGTGTGCAATTTCAAGGAAAGGGAATGCAAAATTCGACCTCCTCATTAAAGGAGACTGATGGAGGAATACTTCTGCCATCTCCCTACTACTTAAAAGCTGTTGGCTGAAAATCCAACTTTTGCATTCCCAAACTAAAAATGTGTGTATTCACTGGAAATGTTGCAAAGGGAGTTTCAAATGAGATTTCAAGAGTTTCATGTACATGAAAAGGACAGAGGGAGACCTTTCTGGAACACATTTTATAGACACTGAAGTTATCCGTCTGATTTTCTGGGCTGTAAAAATAATGCAGAAAGACAGCTGGGAGTTTTGGAGTGGATATTAATTTCAGGAAATATGACTTATTAGTAGTTAATAAGGAGCAACAGCTAGAGAAGAGGGTAGTACAGCAAGTACTAGTCTTTGAGTACTGGTATGTGTGTTGCCTAGAGACCCGTGTGGTTGTGTTGCGTGGTTGCAGCTTTGGAGCCCACTGGTATACATAAAGGAACCTGCGGCATCCAGGAGTATTTGCAGAAGCTATAGAGAGAGGGGTGCCATTCTGAATCCATAATTGAGGACTGCATGAGCATTATGGTTCCTCTGAAAAGGTAATGTGGGGATGCCTTTGGCAGTCCCGGCAAAGCTGGGAGGGGGGTTGCGGAGGAATAAGAGACCAAGGCTTGCCTCATCAAACAGACAAGCCCCGCCCCATCCCCCAGACGTGAGGACGAAAGGGGCCCCCACTGCTGAGCTGAAGACAGTCCATGGGACAAAAGGCAGGCAGACGGAACCTTTCTATCCTGCTCTACGGAGTGGAGAGTTGGTTTCTAACAGAAAGCCACTTGAAGAGACTAGAATAGGGGTCGGCAACCATGTGGCACTTTCATCCCTCTGCTGCGGCTTTGTCGCCAAAATATGTCGCACAACCACCAATGCGTGACACCTGCCGGCAAGCGATTTATTGAGCTTTTCAACCATTGGTAGGCCAGCCATGGATAAATCCAAGAAAACTTTCAGAAGAAAACAGAAAGTTTAAGGGTACGTGGGCAGATTCATTTGCTTTCACTGCTGACGATACTGGTTTAGCAAGATGCTTACTGTGGGGTGAGAGATAGGCCAACAACAAAAAGTTGAATGTTGCAAGACATTTCTAGAATAAACACTCAGCCTTTGCTGAAAAATATTTGGATGGAGAAAAGAAGAAGCAGGTCATTTCGGAACTGATGCAGGTGGTTGATCTGAGCAAACATCATTTTAAGAAGTGGGTGAAGCCTGCAAACTCAACTACGGATGCTAGCTTTGTGGCCGCTCAGGAAATAGTCAAGACACGGGAAGGGAAGCCTCACTTTTCTTGAGGTGGAGCAGCCAGAGTGATTAGAAAAGCTACAGATGACTATGACTCTCTTAACTGGAACATAGTCGCAAGGCTTGGGCATCTCCATGTGGCAACCGCTGGATAAGGTATGGATGGTACTTGTGACCTTTGTTCCTGGAACTAAGACCTCTTCATTACCACACCGACAGTCACTGGGAAAAGGGGATGATGAAGACGACACTCTTCACTCTCCTTGCTCCATACTTTCCAGGCCGTTCGCAGGAAGGTATCAAAAAGTGCCTCCAGCTAACGAAATGGAACCTACCTGCAGAACCTCCGGAGAGAGAAGACCCAGAAAGAAGTCCGAAACACGCAGTTACCGATAGCACCCCCCAATGCAGATGTGCCCTCCTGCTAGCTGTGGCAGACCATTTCAAAGACGCCAAGATGGAGGCCGAGGAGCTGACCCAGACAACCTGAGACTTGCAGAACGGAGACATCAGCCACAAGCAGTGCAGGGCTCGCCTCAACCAACATGCTCAGAACTCTTTCCCACACAAGCGGAAACCATCTGCAGTCCGACCCCAAAATGCAACCTGCCAATGGAGCAAGAAAACCATCCGTAGAGAAAACTACGCTACCACCCAGAAACTCTACAAGCTCCAGCGATGCGATGTTGCCTCCACTGCACTGTCTGGATGCTAGAGAAATGCGTACAAAGGCCCAGCGCCGATGCCATCAGAGCTGAACAACCCTGGTTGGCATTATTCGAAACACCAAGTGCAAACGACGATAGTGATCCTGCAAAGCCATCTGCAGTCCTGTGGTCCCGAATGGAAGTCATTGTCCCATTGGAAGTTACAGCAGTCCTACATGGATTCCGCGCATGTCCGAATAAGATGGCCGCTTGCTGCTGATGTCCGGGAACGACTGAGGGTCTTTTTCATCTGATAGGGTGTTGGGGGAATTTTTATAACCCCCATTGCCTGGTTCCGGTGCCGGATCGCCAAGGGATGCGGCTGAAATTCTCTGGGCTCGTGACGAGGTGGTGGTTGACGAGCCCGGCAATGTCCTCTCCCAAGCCTCCGAGCTTCTTGGAGCGCAGGCGTGACACAGCTGCTTTGGGAGCGGCGGCAGTGGCTAATCCTCGGCCAGGACTTACTGGTGGTGGTTTCATCTCCGCTTTAAAGCCGATGGTGGCTGCGCTGATTAAGATCATGGCGATGGCAACGGCGGCCCCAACGGCGGAGGAGATGAAAGGCCAGCGGGCGGATGTGCGGGGCCTGAGGACGGATGGTAGAGATGGTCCCATGGTTGCTGCTGGTCCCAGCCTTCCCACAGGTCGGTTACTGCCGGAGCATTGCCTATCCGCTGCCCTACCGCCCCCACGGCTCTCTAGAACACACTGCTTATTTTTGGGCGGGTCTCTCCATCGACCTGCTCTACTTATACCATCTGCTCCACTTACACCATCTGTACCGTTTACGCCGGACCCAGGGTGTTGCAACTACTGGCCTAGGACCATCAATTCCATCTCCTTTGCGCATCAATTTCATCTCCTTCACGCATGTCCAACTAAGATGGCCGCGCTGCTGAGCTCGAACGGCAGAAGGTTTAATTTGTCTGAGAGGGTGTTGGAGGGGAATTTACAACCCCCCAGTACCGTTTCCTGTGCTTTTGTGGTCTCAGCTTCAAGACGAAGCAGGGCTTCGGCAAACACGAATAACACCGCCACCCAGCGGAGGTGAATGCCGAGCGTGTAGCTGCACTAAGAGCCTGGCGTGGACCCTTCAGGATGATCACACCCTGCATCACCATGCCGATAGTCATTGGGAAAAGGGGGTGATGAAGACGACACTCTTCACTCTCCTTGCTCCATACTTTCCAGGCTGTTCGCAGGAAGGTATCAAAAAGCGCCTCCAGCTAACGAAATGGAACCTACCTGCAGAACCTCCGGAGAGAGAAGACCCAGAAAGAAGTCCGAAACACGCAGTTACCGATAGCACCCCCCAATGCAGATGTGCCCTCCTGCTAGCTGTGGCAGACCATTTCAAAGACGCCAAGATGGAGGCCGAGGAGCTGACCCAGACAACCTGAGACTTGCAGAACGGAGACATCAGCCACAAGCAGTGCAGGGCTCGCCTCAACCAACATGCTCAGAACGCTTTCCCACACAAGCGGAAACCATCTGTAGTCCGACCCGAAACTGCAACCTGCCAACGGAGGAAGAAAACCATCCGTAGAGAAAACTACCCTACCATCCAGAAGCTCTACAAGCTCCAGCGATGCGAAGTTGCCTCCACTGTACTGTCTGGACGCTGGAGAAATGCGTACAAAGGCCCAGCGCCGCTGCCATCAGAGATGAAGAGCACTGGTCGGCAGTATCGCAACACCAAGTGTAAACGACGAAAGTGAACCTGCAAAGCCATCTGCAGTCCTGTGGTCCCTTATGGAAGACATTGTCCCATCGGAAGTTACAGCAGTCCTCCATGGTATGAACGCCAGTGCACCTGGACTGGACTGAATACCAGCCGAGGAGCTGCTGACCTGGGACCAGCCCTCACTGGCAGAATACTACAACCTGATAGCGACTGTGGCCCGTTGAAACACCTAGCGTGCTCACAAGGGGTGTTTCTGCCCAAGACGGAGAATCCATCGACTCCTTGGGACTATAGGCCTATCGCCATAGCCTCAACCATCTTATAGGCATTCCACAGGATCCTGGCCTGGCACCTCTGAAATACACTTCAGCTAATAAACTCAGATTTATTGGAAGGAGTGGAACTTTTGGATTGAGAGAGAAGGTGGATTATGTTAGTTTGGGGAACTGTTCTCCAGAAATAGGGCTTATAAGAAGTGGTTCATAAGGGTGCAAGAGCTAGAGAAGGTAAAGCAAGTACTAGGCTTTGAGTACCGGTGTGTGTATTGCCTAGAGACCCGTGTGCTTGTGTTGGGTCTTTACAGTTTTGGAGCCCGCTGACCTGGCTATACGTAAAGGAACCTGAGGCATCCAGGAATATTTACAGAAGCCATAGAGACAGCGCGAATTCATAATGGAGGACTGCATCAGCATTATGGTTGCTCTCAAAGGGCCAAGGTGGTGGTGGTGGTGAGTGTGCTTGGGTTAACTTCATTAGGGTACATGCACTAAGCCAAAGTTCAGGAATTCCTATTTGAGCTAAATGTTGCCTATGAAGATATTTTGTGCTATACAGAAGCCCATTGGCCAAGTCAAGCGAGTTTTGACACATTTTTATGACTTACTTCGGCAGATTTCTTCAGTGTGCAATTTCAAGGAAAGGGAATGCAAAATTCGACCTCCTCATTAAAGGAGACTGATGGAGGAATATCTCTGCCATCTCCCTACTACTTAAAAGCTGTTGGGCTGAAAAACCAACTTTTGCATTCCCAAACGAAAAATGTGTGTTTTCACTGGAAATGTTGCAAAGGGAGTTTCAAAGGGAGTTTCACCACATGTTTGCTGGACCCATGCCCTTCCTGGTTGGTTTATGCCTCCAGGGAGGTGACTTGCGGCTGACTCCAGGCAGTGGTCAATGCTTCTCTGGGGGAAGGTACCTTTCCCACTGCCTTGAAAGAGGCGGTGGTGAGGCCTGTGCTTGGGTTAACTTCATTAGGCTACATGCACTAAACCACAGTTCAGGAATTCCTATTTGAGCTAAATGTACTACAAAGAAGCCCGTTGGCTGAGTCGAGGGGTTTTGAAATGTTTTTTGGCAGATTTCTGCTTTTCTGATTTCAAAAAACAAAGTACCAGAGCTCAAAGATGAAGAATGGAAACAGCACCTTGCTTTTCTGACAGATGTAACAGAGCTACGCAACAGTTTCAGTGTGCAATTTCAAGGAGAGGGAATGCAAAATTCAACCTCCTCATTAAGGGAGACTGATGGAGGAATACTTCTGCCATCTCCCTACTACTTAAAAGCTGTTGGCTGAAAATCCAACTTTTGCATTCCCAAACGAAAAATGTGTGTATTCACTAGAAATGTTGCAAAGGGAGTTTCAAATGAGATTTCAAGAGTTTCATGTACATGAAAAGGACAGAGAGAGACCTTTTCTGGAAGACATTTTATAGACACTGAAGTTTATCCGTCTGATTTTCTGGGCTGTAAAAATAATGCAGAAAGACAGCTGGGAGTTTTGGAGTGGATATTAATTTCAGGAAATATGACTTATTAGTAGTTAATAAGGGAGCAACAGCTAGAGAAGAGGGTAGCGTACAGCAGTACTAGACTTTGAGTACTGGTATGTGTGTTGCCTAGAGACCCGTGTGGTTGTGTTGCGTGGTTGCAGCTTTGGAGCCCACAGGTATACATAAAGGAACCTGAGGCATCCAGGAGTATTTGCAGAAGCTATAGAGAGAGGGGTGCCATACTGAATCCATAATTGAGGACTGCATCAGCATTATGGTTCCTCTCAAAGGGTAATGTGGGGACACCTGTGGGAGGCCCTCCAAAGCTGGGAGGGGGAATGCGGAGGAATAAGAGACCAAGGCTAAAAGCCTCATCAACCAGGCAAGCCCCGCCCCATCCCCTAGACGTGAGGACCAAAGGCCCCCCACTGGCTGGGCTGCAGAAAGTTCATGGCACAAAAGGGGGGCAGGCGGGAGCTTTTCTATCTTGCTCTACGGAGTGGAGAGTTGGTGCGACAGAAAGCCACTTGAAGAGACTAGAACAGGGGTGGGCAACCCACGGCTCTGGACCTGCATCTGGCTCTTTCATCCTGTTGCTTCGGCTACGTTGCTCAAAATATGCATCACAACCACCAGTGTGTGATACCCGACGGCATGCAATTGAGCTTTTCGACTGTTAGTAGGCCAACCATGGATGAAATCAAAGAAAATTTTCAGAATAAACACTTAGCCTTTGCTGAAAAAAATTTGGATGGAAAAGAAAAGAAGCCAGCCATTTCAGAGCCGATGCAGAAGGTTGATTTGAGCAAAAATCAAGAAGTGGAAGAAGTCTGCAAATTTAACTACAGGTGTTAGTTTGTGGCCGCTCAGGAAATAGTCAGGCACGAGAAGGCGCACTTTTCCTGAACTGGAACAGCCAGAGTGACTGGAAAAGCTACATTTCATGGTAGATAGGACAGCGCACCTGAATACGCAGGGGGATTCATGGGACAAATGATTATTTTGAAGTCAGGGAGGAGTTTGCTGCACTGAAAAACATCAAAGACACAAAACAACAGGAGAGGGTATCTATGAAAAGGTTCACCAAACTTTGAATAATTTGCAGCTGGACTGGGCTAAACTAGCCAGTGTGAAAACTGACGGTGCTCCAGCATGGTGGGGTGTATGAAGAACACAACCGCTCGCATCCAATAACCATACATTGCCTCATCCAGGAACAAGCTGTAGTGAAGAAGCCCGTTGGCCAAGTCAAGGGAGTTTTGACACATTTTGATGACTTACTTCAATTTCTTCAGTGTGCAATTTCAAGGAAAAGGAATGCAAAATTCGACCTCCTCATTAAAGGAGACTGATGGAGGAATACTTCTGCCATCTGCCTACTACTTAAAAGCCATCGGGCTGAAAAACCAACAGTTGCATTCCCAAACAAAAAGTCTGTGTATTCACTGGAAATGTTGCAAAGGGAGTTTCAAATGAGATTTCAAGAGTTTCATGTATGTGAAATGGACATAGAGAGAACTTTTCTGGAACACGTTTGATGGGTTTCAAAGACCAGTCATTGTGCAGAGTGCCAAGATGTCTGACTGCCTGGGCAGTGTTTATTCTTTTTATACCATTTTTACAAGGAAGGAAGAGTAGCATAGATACAGCATTTGGATTGGAGAATAGATCCCACATGGGTGAAACCCCTCAACCACATTGGTGCAACCTCCCAACCAATCCTTAAGACTAGTGGTGATGTTAGTAAAATGAGATCACCTATATACCTGGAAAATTAGGGACTTTCCAACCCAACAGATAGAGGATGAATAGAGGATGAGATCATGGGGTAGCAAAGAGGCCCCTCCACCAGGCTGCAGTGTGCTGCTAGCTTCTAGTGTCATCCAGGGAAACTCAGTGGCTACCACAACGTTTTCTGTTGACACTGAAGTTATCTGTCTGATATTTTGGGTGTAAAACTGATGCAGAGAGACAGCTGGGAGATGTAGTTTTGGAGTGGATATTAATTTCGGGAAATATGACTTATTAGTAGTTAATAAGGGAGCAACAGCTAGAGAAGAGGGTAGCGTACAGCGAGTACTAGACTTTGAGTACTGGTATGTGTGTTGCCTAGAGACCCGTGTGGTTGTGTTGCGTGTTTGCAGTTTTGGAGTCCACTGGTATACATAAAGGAACCTGCGGCATCCAGGAATATTTGCGGAAGCTATAGAGAGAGAGGGGGGTGGCATACTGAATCCATAATTGAGGACTGCATCAGCATTATGGTTCCTCTGAAAAGGTAATGTGGGGATGCCTTTGGCAGTCCCGGCAAAGCTGGGAGGGGGGTTGCGGAGGAATAAGAGACCAAGGCTTGCCTCATCAAACAGACAAGCCCCGCCCCATCCCCCAGACGTGAGGACGAAAGGGGCCCCCACTGCTGAGCTGAAGACAGTCCATGGGACAAAAGGCAGGCAGACGGAACCTTTCTATCCTGCTCTACGAGTGGAGAGTTGGTTTCTAACAGAAAGCCACTTGAAGAGACTAGAATAGGGGTCGGCAACCATGTGGCACTTTCACCCCTCTGCTGCGGCTTTGTCGCTCAAAACATGTCGCACAACCACCAATGCGTGACACCTGCCGGCACGCGATTTATTGAGCTTTTCAACCATTGGTAGGCCAGCCATGGATAAATCCAAGAAAACTTTCAGAAGAAAACAGAAAGTTTAAGGGTACGTGGGCAGATTCATTTGGTTTCACTGCTGACGATACTGGTTTAGCAAGATGCTTACTGTGGGGTGAGAGATAGGCCAACAACAAAAAGTTGAATGTTGAAGACATTTCTAGAATGAACACTCAGCCTTTGCTGAAAAATATTTGGATGGAGAAAAGAAGAAGCAGGTCATTTCGGAACTGATGCAGGTGGTTGATCTGAGCAAACATCATTTTAAGAAGTGGGTGAAGCCTGCAAACTCAACTACGGATGCTAGCTTTGTGGCCGCTCAGGAAATAGTCAAGACACGGGAAGGGAAGCCTCACTTTTCTTGAGGTGGAGCAGCCAGAGTGATTAGAAAAGCTACAGATGACTATGACTCTCTTAACTGGAACATAGTCGCAAGGCTTGGGCATCTCCATGTGGCAACCGCTGGATAAGGTATAGATGGTACTTGTGACCTTTGTTCCTGGAACTAAGACCTCTTCATTACCACACCGACAGTCACTGGGAAAAGGGGATGATGAAGACGACACTCTTCACTCTCCTTGCTCCATACTTTCCAGGCCGTTCGCAGGAAGGTATCAAAAAGCGCCTCCAGCTAACTAAACGAAACCTACCTGTAGAACATCCAGAGAGAAAGGGCAAAAATGGATGAAGCAAATCCACTACCACATGAACCGCTGGCCAAATAGAGACCTGCCCTCCTGGTAGCTGTGGCAGACCATTTCAAAGACGCCAAGATGGGGGCCGAGGAGCTGACCCAGACAACCTGAGACTTGCAGAACGGAGACATCAGCCACAAGCAGTGCAGGGCTCGCCTCAACCAACATGCTCAGAACTCTTTCCCACACAAGCGGAAACCATCTGCAGTCCGACCCCAAAATGCAACCTGCCAATGGAGCAAGAAAACCATCCGTAGAGAAAACTACGCTACCACCCAGAAACTCTACAAGCTCCAGCGATGCGATGTTGCCTCCACTGCACTGTCTGGACGCTAGAGAAATGCGTACAAAGGCCCAGCGCCGATGCCATCAGAGCTGAACAACCCTGGTTGGCATTATTCGAAACACCAAGTGCAAACGACGATAGTGATCCTGCAAAGCCATCTGCAGTCCTGTGGTCCCGAATGGAAGTCATTGTCCCATTGGAAGTTACAGCAGTCCTCCATGGATTCCGCGCATGTCCGAATAAGATGGCCGCTTGCTGCTGATGTCCGGGAACGACTGAGGGTCTTTTTCATCCGGCAATGTCCTCTCCCAAGCCTCCGAGCTTCTTGGAGCGCAGGCGTGACACAGCTGCTTTGGGAGCGGCGGCGGTGGCTAATCCTCGGCCGGGACTTACTGGTGGTGGTTTCATCTCCGCTTTAAAGCTGATGGTGGCTGCGCTGATTAAGATCATGGCGATGGCAACGGCGGCCCCAACGGCGGAGGAGATGAAAGGCCAGCGGGCGGATGTGCGGGGCCTGAGGACGGATGGTAGAGATGGTCCCATGGTTGCTGCTGGTCCCAGCCTTCCCACAGGTCGGTTACTGCCGGAGCATTGCCTATCCGCTGCCCTACCGCCCCCCCGCCCCTACGGCTCTCTAGAACACACTGCTTATTTTTGGGCGGGTCTCTCCATCGACCTGCTCTACTTATACCATCTGCTCCACTTACACCATCTGTACCGTTTACGCCGGACCCAGGGTGTTGCAACTACTGGCCTAGGACCATCAATTCCATCTCCTTCGCGCATCAATTTCATCTCCTTCACGCATGTCCAACTAAGATGGCCGCTCGCTGCTGAGCTCCGCGAACGGCAGAAGGTTTAATTTGTCTGAGAGGGTGTTGGAGGGGAATTTATAACCCCCCAGTACCGTTTCCTGTGCTTTTGTGGTCTCAGCTTCAAGACGAAGCAGGGCTTCGGCAAACACGAATAACACCGCCACCCAGCGGAGGTGAATGCCGAGCGTGTAGCTGCACTAAGAGCCTGGCGTGGACCCTTCAGGATGATCACACCCTGCATCACCATGCCGATAGTCATTGGGAAAAGGGGGTGATGAAGACGACACTCTTCACTCTCCTTGCTCCATACTTTCCAGGCCGTTCGCAGGAAGGTATCAAAAAGCGCCTCCAGCTAACTAAACGAAACCTACCTGCGGAACATCCAGAGAGAAAGGGCAAAAATGGATGAAGCAAATCCACTACCACATGAACCGCTGGCCAAATAGAGACCTGCCCTCCTGGTAGCTGTGGCAGACCATTTCAAAGACGCCAAGATGGGGGCCGAGGAGCTGACCCAGACAACCTGAGACTTGCAGAATGGAGACATCAGCCACAAGCAGTGCAGGGCTCGCCTCAACCAACATGCTCAGAACGCTTTCCCACACAAGCGGAAACCATCTGCAGTCCGACCCGAAACTGCAACCTGCCAACGGAGGAAGAAAACCATCCGTAGAGAAAACTACCCTACCATCCAGAAGCTCTACAAGCTCCAGCAATGCGAAGTTGCCTCCACTGTACTGTCTGGACGCTGGAGAAATGCGTACAAAGGCCCAGCACCGCTGCCATCAGAGATGAAGAGCACTGGTCGGCAGTATCGCAACACCAAGTGTAAACGACGAAAGTGAACCTGCAAAGCCATCTGCAGTCCTGTGGTCCCTTATGGAAGACATTGTCCCATCGGAAGTTACAGCAGTCCTCCATGGTATGAACGCCAGTGCACCTGGACTGGACTGAATACCAGCCGAGGAGCTGCTGACCTGGGACCAGCCCTCACTGGCAGAATACTACAACCTGATAGCGACTCGTGGCCCGTTGAAACACCTAGCGTGCTCACAAGGGGTGTTTCTGCCCAAGACGGAGAATCCATCGACTCCTTGGGACTATAAGCCTATCGCCATAGCCTCAACCATCTTATAGGCATTCCACAAGATCCTGGCCTGGCACCTCTGAAATACACTTCAGCTCTCTCCTCTCCAGCTAATAAACTCAGATTTATTGGAAGGAGTGGAACTTTTTGGATTGAGAGAGAAGGTGGATTATGTTAGTTTGGGGAACTGTTCTACAGAAATAGGGCTTATAAGAAGTGGTTCATAAGGGTGCAAGAGCTTGAGAAGGTAAAGCAAGTACTAGGCTTTGAGTACCGGTGTGTGTATTGCCTAGAGACCCGTGTGCTTGTGTTGGGTCTTTACAGTTTTGGAGCCCGCTGACCTGGCTATACGTAAAGGAACCTGAGGCATCCAGGAATATTTACAGAAGCCATAGAGACAGCGCGAATTCATAATGGAGGACTGCATCAGCATTATGGTTGCTCTCAAAGGGCCAAGGTGGTGGTGGTGGTGAGTGTGCTTGGGTTAACTTCATTAGGGTACATGCACTAAGCCAAAGTTCAGGAATTCCTATTTGAGCTAAATGTTGCCTATGAAGATATTTTGTGCTATACAGAAGCCCATTGGCCAAGTCAAGCGAGTTTTGACACATTTTTATGCTTACTTCGGCAGATTTCTTCAGTGTGCAATTTCAAGGAAAGGGAATGCAAAATTCGACCTCCTCATTAAAGGAGACTGATGGAGGAATATCTCTGCCATCTCCCTACTACTTAAAAGCTGTTGGGCTGAAAAACCAACTTTTGCATTCCCAAACGAAAAATGTGTGTTTTCACTGGAAATGTTGCAAACGGAGTTTCAAAGGGAGTTTCACCACATGTTTGCTGGACCCATGCCCTTCCTGGTTGGTTTATGCCTCCAGGGAGGTGACTTGCAGCTGGCTCCAGGCAGTGGCCAATGCTTCTCTGGGGGAAGGTACCTTTCCCACTGCCTTGAAAGAGGCGGTGGTGAGGCCTGTGCTTGGGTTAACTTCATTAGGCTACATGCACTAAACCACAGTTCAGGAATTCCTATTTGAGCTAAATGTACTACAAAGAAGCCCGTTGGCTGAGTCGAGGGGTTTTGAAATGTTTTTTGGCAGATTTCTGCTTTTCTGATTTCAAAAAACAAAGTACCAGAGCTCAAAATGAAGAATGGAAACAGCACCTTGCTTTTCTGACAGATGTAACAGAGCTACGCAACAGTTTCAGTGTGCAATTTCAAGGAGAGGGAATGCAAAATTCAACCTCCTCATTAAGGGAGACTGATGGAGGAATACTTCTGCCATCTCCCTACTACTTAAAAGCTGTTGGCTGAAAATCCAACTTTTGCATTCCCAAACTAAAAATGTGTGTATTCACTGGAAATGTTGCAAAGGGAGTTTCAAATGAGATTTCAAGAGTTTCATGTACATGAAAAGGACAGAGGGAGACCTTTTCTGGAACACATTTTATAGACACTGAAGTTATCCGTCTGATTTTCTGGGCTGTAAAAATAATGCAGAAAGACAGCTGGGAGTTTTGGAGTGGATATTAATTTCAGGAAATATGACTTATTAGTAGTTAATAAGGGAGCAACAGCTAGAGAAGAGGGTAGCGTACAGCAAGTACTAGTCTTTGAGTACTGGTATGTGTGTTGCCTAGAGACCCGTGTGGTTGTGTTGCGTGGTTGCAGCTTTGGAGCCCACTGGTATACATAAAGGAACCTGCGGCATCCAGGAGTATTTGCAGAAGCTATAGAGAGAGGGGTGCCATTCTGAATCCATAATTGAGGACTGCATGAGCATTATGGTTCCTCTGAAAAGGTAATGTGGGGATGCCTGTGGCAGTCCTGGCAAAGCTGGGAGGGGGGTTGCGGAGTAATAAGAGACCAAGGCTTGCCTCATCAAACAGACAAGCCCTGCCCCATCCCCCAGACGTGAGGACGAAAGGGGCCCCCACTGCTGAGCTGAAGACAGTCCATGGGACAAAAGGCAGGCAGACGGAACCTTTCTATCCTGCTCTACGGAGTGGAGAGTTGGTTTCTAACAGAAAGCCACTTGAAGAGACTAGAATAGGGGTCGGCAACCATGTGGCACTTTCATCCCTCTGCTGCGGCTTTGTCGCTCAAAATATGTCGCACAACCACCAATGCGTGACACCTGCCGGCAAGCGATTTATTGAGCTTTTCAACCATTGGTAGGCCAGCCATGGATAAATCCAAGAAAACTTTCAGAAGAAAACAGAAAGTTTAAGGGTACGTGGGCAGATTCATTTGCTTTCACTGCTGACGATACTGGTTTAGCAAGATGCTTACTGTGGGGTGAGAGATAGGCCAACAACAAAAAGTTGAATGTTGAAGACATTTCTAGAATGAACACTCAGCCTTTGCTGAAAAATATTTGGATGGAGAAAAGAAGAAGCAGGTCATTTCGGAACTGATGCAGGTGGTTGATCTGAGCAAACATCATTTTAAGAAGTGGGTGAAGCCTGCAAACTCAACTACGGATGCTAGCTTTGTGGCCGCTCAGGAAATAGTCAAGACACGGGAAGGGAAGCCTCACTTTTCTTGAGGTGGAGCAGCCAGAGTGATTAGAAAAGCTACAGATGACTATGACTCTCTTAACTGGAACATAGTCGCAAGGCTTGGGCATCTCCATGTGGCAACCGCTGGATAAGGTATGGATGGTACTTGTGACCTTTGTTCCTGGAACTAAGACCTCTTCATTACCACACCGACAGTCACTGGGAAAAGGGGATGATGAAGACGACACTCTTCACTCTCCTTGCTCCATACTTTCCAGGCTGTTCGCAGGAAGGTATCAAAAAGCGCCTCCAGCTAACGAAACGGAACCTACCTGCAGAACCTCCGGAGAGAGAAGACCCAGAAAGAAGTCCGAAACACGCAGTTACCGATAGCACCCCCCAATGCAGATGTGCCCTCCTGCTAGCTGTGGCAGACCATTTCAAAGACGCCAAGATGGAGGCCGAGGAGCTGACCCAGACAACCTGAGACTTGCAGAACGGAGACATCAGCCACAAGCAGTGCAGGGCTCGCCTCAACCAACATGCTCAGAACTCTTTCCCACACAAGCGGAAACCATCTGCAGTCCGACCCCAAAATGCAACCTGCCAATGGAGCAAGAAAACCATCCGTAGAGAAAACTACGCTACCACCCAGAAACTCTACAAGCTCCAGCGATGCGATGTTGCCTCCACTGCACTGTCTGGACGCTAGAGAAATGCGTACAAAGGCCCAGCGCCGATGCCATCAGAGCTGAACAACCCTGGTTGGCATTATTCGAAACACCAAGTGCAAACGACGATAGTGATCCTGCAAAGCCATCTGCAGTCCTGTGGTCCCTAATGGAAGTCATTGTCCCATCGGAAGTTACAGCAGTCCTCCATGGATTCCGCGCATGTCCAAATAAGATGGCCGCTTGCTGCTGATGTCCGGGAACGACTGAGGGTCTTTTTCATCTGATAGGGTGTTGGGGGGATTTTTATAACCCCCATTGCCTGGTTCCGGTGCCGGATCGCCAAGGGATGCGGCTGAAATTCTCTGGGCTCGTGACGAGGTGGTGGTTGACGAGCCCGGCAATGTCCTCTCCCAAGCCTCCGAGCTCTTGAGCGCAGGCGTGACACAGCTGCTTTGGGAGCGGCGGCAGTGGCTAATCCTCGGCCAGGACTTACTGGTGGTGGTTTCATCTCCGCTTTAAAGCCGATGGTGGCTGCGCTGATTAAGATCATGGCGATGGCAACGGCGGCCCCAACGGCGGAGGAGATGAAAGGCCAGCGGGCGGATGTGCGGGGCCTGAGGACGGATGGTAGAGATGGTCCCATGGTTGCTGCTGGTCCCAGCCTTCCCACAGGTCGGTTACTGCCGGAGCATTGCCTATCCGCTGCCCTACCGCCCCCCCCCCCACGGCTCTCTAGAACACACTGCTTATTTTTGGGCGGGTCTCTCCATCGACCTGCTCTACTTATACCATCTGCTCCACTTACACCATCTGTACCGTTTACGCCGGACCCAGGGTGTTGCAACTACTGGCCTAGGACCATCAATTCCATCTCCTTTGCGCATCAATTTCATCTCCTTCACGCATGTCCAACTAAGATGGCCGCTCGCTGCTGAGCTCCGCGAACGGCAGAAGGTTTAATTTGTCTGAGAGGGTGTTGGAGGGGAATTTACAACCCCCCAGTACCGTTTCCTGTGCTTTTGTGGTCTCAGCTTCAAGACGAAGCAGGGCTTCGGCAAACACGAATAACACCGCCACCCAGCGGAGGTGAATGCCGAGCGTGTAGCTGCACTAAGAGCCTGGCGTGGACCCTTCAGGATGATCACACCCTGCATCACCATGCCGATAGTCATTGGGAAAAGGGGGTGATGAAGACGACACTCTTCACTCTCCTTGCTCCATACTTTCCAGGCCGTTCGCAGGAAGGTATCAAAAAGCGCCTCCAGCTAACTAAACGAAACCTACCTGCAGAACATCCAGAGAGAAAGGGCAAAAATGGATGAAGCAACTCCACTACCACATGAACCGCTGGCCAAATAGAGACCTGCCCTCCTGGTAGCTGTGGCAGACCATTTCAAAGACGCCAAGATGGGGGCCGAGGAGCTGACCCAGACAACCTGAGACTTGCAGAACGGAGACATCAGCCACAAGCAGTGCAGGGCTCGCCTCAACCAACATGCTCAGAACGCTTTCCCACACAAGCGGAAACCATCTGCAGTCCGACCCGAAACTGCAACCTGCCAACGGAGGAAGAAAACCATCCGTAGAGAAAACTACCCTACCATCCAGAAGCTCTACAAGCTCCAGCAATGCGAAGTTGCCTCCACTGTACTGTCTGGACGCTGGAGAAATGCGTACAAAGGCCCAGCACCGCTGCCATCAGAGATGAAGAGCACTGGTCGGCAGTATCGCAACACCAAGTGTAAACGACGAAAGTGAACCTGCAAAGCCATCTGCAGTCCTGTGGTCCCTTATGGAAGACATTGTCCCATCGGAAGTTACAGCAGTCCTCCATGGTATGAACGCCAGTGCACCTGGACTGGACTGAATACCAGCCGAGGAGCTGCTGACCTGGGACCAGCCCTCACTGGCAGAATACTACAACCTGATAGCGACTCGTGGCCCGTTGAAACACCTAGCGTGCTCACAAGGGGTGTTTCTGCCCAAGACGGAGAATCCATCGACTCCTTGGGACTATAGGCCTATCGCCATAGCCTCAACCATCTTATAGGCATTCCACAGGATCCTGGCCTGGCACCTCTGAAATACACTTCAGCTAATAAACTCAGATTTATTGGAAGGAGTGGAACTTTTTGGATTGAGAGAGAAGGTGGATTATGTTAGTTTGGGGAACTGTTCTCCAGAAATAGGGCTTATAAGAAGTGGTTCATAAGGGTGCAAGAGCTAGAGAAGGTAAAGCAAGTACTAGGCTTTGAGTACCGGTGTGTGTATTGCCTAGAGACCCGTGTGCTTGTGTTGGGTCTTTACAGTTTTGGAGCCCGCTGACCTGGCTATACGTAAAGGAACCTGAGGCATCCAGGAATATTTACAGAAGCCATAGAGACAGCGCGCGAATTCATAATGGAGGACTGCATCAGCATTATGGTTGCTCTCACAGGGCCAAGGTGGTGGTGGTGGTGAGTGTGCTTGGGTTAACTTCATTAGGGTACATGCACTAAGCCAAAGTTCAGGAATTCCTATTTGAGCTAAATGTTGCCTATGAAGATATTTTGTGCTATACAGAAGCCCATTGGCCAAGTCAAGCGAGTTTTGACACATTTTTATGACTTACTTCGGCAGATTTCTTCAGTGTGCAATTTCAAGGAAAGGGAATGCAAAATTCGACCTCCTCATTAAAGGAGACTGATGGAGGAATATCTCTGCCATCTCCCTACTACTTAAAAGCTGTTGGGCTGAAAAACCAACTTTTGCATTCCCAAACGAAAAATGTGTGTTTTCACTGGAAATGTTGCAAAGGGAGTTTCAAAGGGAGTTTCACCACATGTTTGCTGGACCCATGCCCTTCCTGGTTGGTTTATGCCTCCAGGGAGGTGACTTGCGGCTGACTCCAGGCAGTGGTCAATGCTTCTCTGGGGGGAAGGTACCTTTCCCACTGCCTTGAAAGAGGCGGTGGTGAGGCCTGTGCTTGGGTTAACTTCATTAGGCTACATGCACTAAACCACAGTTCAGGAATTCCTATTTGAGCTAAATGTACTACAAAGAAGCCCGTTGGCTGAGTCGAGGGTTTTGAAATGTTTTTGGCAGATTTCTGCTTTTCTGATTTCAAAAAACAAAGTACCAGAGCTCAAAGATGAAGAATGGAAACAGCACCTTGCTTTTCTGACAGATGTAACAGAGCTACGCAACAGTTTCAGTGTGCAATTTCAAGGAGAGGGAATGCAAAATTCAACCTCCTCATTAAGGGAGACTGATGGAGGAATACTTCTGCCATCTCCCTACTACTTAAAAGCTGTTGGCTGAAAATCCAACTTTTGCATTCCCAAACGAAAAATGTGTGTATTCACTAGAAATGTTGCAAAGGGAGTTTCAAATGAGATTTCAAGAGTTTCATGTACATGAAAAGGACAGAGAGAGACCTTTTCTGGAAGACATTTTATAGACACTGAAGTTTATCCGTCTGATTTTCTGGGCTGTAAAAATAATGCAGAAAGACAGCTGGGAGTTTTGGAGTGGATATTAATTTCAGGAAATATGACTTATTAGTAGTTAATAAGGGAGCAACAGCTAGAGAAGAGGGTAGCGTACAGCGAGTACTAGACTTTGAGTACTGGTATGTGTGTTGCCTAGAGACCCGTGTGGTTGTGTTGCGTGGTTGCAGCTTTGGAGCCCACAGGTATACATAAAGGAACCTGAGGCATCCAGGAGTATTTGCAGAAGCTATAGAGAGAGGGGTGCCATACTGAATCCATAATTGAGGACTGCATCAGCATTATGGTTCCTCTCAAAGGGTAATGTGGGGACACCTGTGGGAGGCCCTCCAAAGCTGGGAGGGGGAATGCGGAGGAATAAGAGACCAAGGCTAAAAGCCTCATCAACCAGGCAAGCCCGCCCCATCCCTAGACGTGAGGACCAAAGGCCCCCCACTGGCTGGGCTGCAGAAAGTTCATGGCACAAAAGGGGGCAGGCGGAGCTTTTCTATCTTGCTCTGGTGGAGAGTTGGTGCGACAGAAAGCCACTTGAAGAGACTAGAACAGGGGTGGGCAACCCACGGCTCTGGACCTGCATCTGGCTCTTTCATCCTGTTGCTTCGGCACGTTGCTCAAAATATGCATCACAACCACCAGTGTGTGATACCCGACGGCATGCAATTGAGCTTTTCGACTGTTAGTAGGCCAACCATGGATGAAATCAAAGAAAATTTTCAGAATAAACACTTAGCCTTTGCTGAAAAAAATTTGGATGGAAAAGAAAAGAAGCCAGCCATTTCAGAGCCGATGCAGAAGGTTGATTTGAGCAAAAATCAAGAAGTGGAAGAAGTCTGCAAATTTAACTACAGGTGTTAGTTTGTGGCCGCTCAGGAAATAGTCAGGCACGAGAAGGCGCACTTTTCCTGAACTGGAACAGCCAGAGTGACTGGAAAAGCTACATTTCATGGTAGATAGGACAGCGCACCTGAATACGCAGGGGGATTCATGGGACAAATGATTATTTTGAAGTCAGGGAGGAGTTTGCTGCACTGAAAAACATCAAAGACACAAAACAACAGGAGAGGGTATCTATGAAAAGGTTCACCAAACTTTGAATAATTTGCAGCTGGACTGGGCTAAACTAGCCAGTGTGAAAACTGACGGTGCTCCAGCATGGTGGGGTGTATGAAGAACACAACCGCTCGCATCCAATAACCATACATTGCCTCATCCAGGAACAAGCGCTGTAGTGAAGAAGCCCGTTGGCCAAGTCAAGGGAGTTTTGACACATTTTGATGACTTACTTCAATTTCTTCAGTGTGCAATTTCAAGGAAAAGGAATGCAAAATTCGACCTCCTCATTAAAGGAGACTGATGGAGGAATACTTCTGCCATCTGCCTACTACTTAAAAGCCATCGGGCTGAAAAACCAACAGTTGCATTCCCAAACAAAAAGTCTGTGTATTCACTGGAAATGTTGCAAAGGGAGTTTCAAATGAGATTTCAAGAGTTTCATGTACATGAAAAGGACAGAGGGAGACCTTTTCTGGAACACATTTTATAGACACTGAAGTTATCCGTCTGATTTTCTGGGCTGTAAAAATAATGCAGAAAGACAGCTGGGAGTTTTGGAGTGGATATTAATTTCAGGAAATATGACTTATTAGTAGTTAATAAGGGAGCAACAGCTAGAGAAGAGGGTAGCGTACAGCGAGTACTAGACTTTGAGTACTGGTATGTGTGTTGCCTAGAGACCCGTGTGGTTGTGTTGCGTGTTTGCAGTTTTGGAGTCCACTGGTATACATAAAGGAACCTGCGGCATCCAGGAATATTTGCAGAAGCCATAGAGACAGCGCGAATTCATAATGGAGGACTGCATCAGCATTATGGTTGCTCTCACAGGGCCAAGGTGGTGGTGGTGGTGAGTGTGCTTGGGTTAACTTCATTAGGGTACATGCACTAAGCCAAAGTTCAGGAATTCCTATTTGAGCTAAATGTACTACAAAGAAGCCCGTTGGCTGAGTCGAGGGGTTTTGAAATGTTTTTTGGCAGATTTCTGCTTTTCTGATTTCAAAAAACAAAGTACCAGAGCTCAAAGATGAAGAATGGAAACAGCACCTTGCTTTTCTGACAGATGTAAGAGAGCCACGCAACAGTTTCAGTGTGCAATTTCAAGAAGAGGGAATGCAAAATTTGACCTCCTCATTAAGGGAGACTGATGGAGGAATACTTCTGCCATCTCCCTACTACTTAAAAGCTGTTGGCTGAAAACCAACTTTTGCATTCCCAAACGAAAAATGTGTGTATTCACTGGAAATGTTGCAAAGGGAGTTTCAAATGAGATTTCAAGAGTTTCATGTACGTGAAATGGACATAGAGAGAACTTTTCTGGAACACATTTTCGGTTGACACTGAAGTTATCTGTCTGATTTTCTGGGCTGTAAAAATAATGCAGAAAGACAGCTGGGAGTTTTGGAGTGGATATTAATTTCAGGAAATATGACTTATTGGTAGTTAATAAGAGAGCAAGAATTAGAGAAGAGGGTAGCGTACAGCGAGTACTAGACTTTGAGTACTGGTATGTGTGTTGCCTAGAGACCCGTGTGGTTGTGTTGCGTGGTTGCAGCTTTGGAGCCCACTGGTATACATAAAGGAACCTGCGGCATCCAGGAATATTTGCGGAAGCTATAGAGGGAGGGGTGCCATACTGAATCCCTAATTGAGGACTGCATCAGCATTATGGTTCCTCTCAAAGGGTCAGGTGAGGGACGCCTGTGGCACTCCCGGCAAAGATGGGAGGGGCAATGTGGAGAAATAACTGACTCCCAGTTACCTATACCACACCCCACCCCTTCAGCCTTTCAACTGGTTGCAAACCCACTACCACATGAACTGCTGGCCAAATGGAGACTGCCCTCCTGCTAGCTGTGGCAGACCATTTCAAAGACGCCAAGATGGAGGCCGAGGAGCTGACCCGGACAACCTGAGACTTGCAGAATGGAGACATCAGCCACAAGCAGTGCAGGGCTCGCCTCAACCAACATGCTCAGAACTCTTTCCCACACAAGCGGAAACCATCTGCAGTCCGACCCGAAACTGCAACCTGCCAACGGAGCAAGAAAACCATCCGTAGAGAAAACTACCCTACCATCCAGAAGCCCTACAAGCTCCAGCAATGCAAAGTTGCCTCCACTGTACTGTCCGGACGGCCTGCTGAAACATCCAAGTCTTCAGGTCTCAACGAAAGGAGCGGAGATCAGGGGCCAAACGAAGATCCGCAGGGAGCTGATTCCATAGGGCGGATTATGTTAGTTTGGGAAGCGTTCTCCAGAAATAGGTCTTATAAGAAGTGGTTAATGAGAGTGCAAGAGCTAGAGAAGGTAAAGCAAGTACTAGGCTTTGAGTACTGGTGTATTGTTGCCTAGTGACCCATGTGGTTGTTTGTGTTGGGTCTTTGCAGATCTGGAACCCACCATCAGCAGGGGTGCCATACTCAATTCGTAATTGCGTTATGGTTTCTCTCAAATA